>JBCFXI010000677.1:0-121421 GCA_038496175.1 Ampulex compressa
ATATACATACACATACATATACATATATAAAAGTACGTGGCTCTAAATTAAGCCGATCACGTCACGGTACGATCCTATCGTACCTATCGGCGCGTAACGTCGGCAGCAATGCTGCTGGGGATATGACAGGCGCGCATGGCACGGGGTGTTGCAACACCCCCCGCGTCAAGAATTCATGCAGGCCCGATGGGGGACCATAATTAACCGAATACCGATACTCACCCGCTTACCCGACTCCATCTGTGACATACGCCATATGTATATATGTATATACATATAGGGCTCACGCGTAATTCTAGGCGTACCTGCTCGCAGGAGGTGTACAGGCTGATTCTAAAATAACATCGCAAGATTCAGGGTCGAATGTGTGTGCCGATAAAAATTGCGCTCGGGTGAAGTGATCTGCATAACGTGGAAGTAAATTTGACGTTAAAAGGCTGATGTTTATGATGAAAGCCTGTAACGGACAATGAAATGAAATTAGTGTGATAAGGAGCTAGATCTTTATCTCTATGAGATTTACTGGGTTATACTTAATTATTTGTAGAATGGCTGAATTTAAACGTTGAGAGAACAGCGGTCGATGTAAATATGTGTACTTAAAATAATTTTTAACGTAATGTTGAAGTGCAGGTTTAGCTCGTGGATGTAACGGGCATGATTTTAACTAGTATAGATAAGATGAATTTTATGGTAATGTTACATAAAATTGTAATATTATAATATAGCTATGTAATGTATTCGTAAAAGTGTAGCAAGGAATGGAGAAATAGTGAAACGCATTGCTACCCTAAAATATTTGTAAATAAATATCAATAAACACGTACATAGCATACACAGATTCATGTAGGAATAAATTAAATATAATTTATCAGTCACTCGAATGCTGAAGAAAAGTATTGTGATAAGTGTTGATTAATGATTGATTTCTATGTACAATATTAATCGTGCAAATTATTCCAAAATTTATGTAAGAGCAACAAATATTGGTAAGAAAATCAGAATATCCTCTTATGGCATTAATTAGTAGTCATACTTTTCGATCCTCAATAACAGAAATATACGGTTTGGGGTTTTACTACAATCTGTAATGCACATTAGAAGAAAAACTTTGAGGCGTACAAAGAAGCACAGCTGTCAGACTACAAAAAACACGAAATGCTGTTCACAAGTGCAGAAAATTGTACTGTAATACGGATCGACCTATGGGTAAATCGTATTATTATTCACGACAGACAGCCGTTATGATTACATTGCAATTTTTTTAGATCTTTCATACTTTAACACTTTACGTACCGGTATTTTTGCATTTGACGACCACGATGTAGCAAGATTTTCACTTAACTCTATCAAAGGTTTTTTATTCGTGCTCGCTGGATAAGTCAAATGAAAGCGTAATTTTCAGTAGCCCAGAAATAACAGCTAAAATAGACGAATCTTAGGGCGGTAAGATGTGAAAACAACGATTTTGCGAA
Organism: Ampulex compressa; assembly: GCA_038496175.1. NCBI lineage: Eukaryota > Metazoa > Arthropoda > Insecta > Hymenoptera > Ampulicidae > Ampulex > Ampulex compressa. Next base: position 1,476 of record JBCFXI010000677.1, read on the forward strand.
TTGTCATTTATTACAAACTTCTCCTCTTACTCCGAAATAAAGATTAACCCATTTTTTCCCCCAAGTATGCATATACACAGAATCTGAGAAAACATCTGTCCCGTAAAGTTTCTTGATCAAAAGAATCATCATCTTACTCATTAACACGATTCCGCGAGCTTCAACAATTCACCATTAGAAAGATATGCGTTAAAACGGCCCCAAAGTTCGATACCTCAAGATCACTCCGTATATCACGGTACACCGTGTACGGGTAATAAAAGTACCCAGCCACGTACTCGGCTCGTTTGAAAACATCCATCGTTGCACAGGATGTTTCTCAAGAATCGACTCGGCCCGAACACAAAGGCATCCGGGAGCCACACTCGAAGAAACGTCGATAAGAATGATCTTTTGTCCAGCTCGAAAAGGGACACGGAGAAAACGGGTGGGAAGGAGGATGGCAAAGAGGGAGGAACATCGAGCGAGAAACCGATTAAAAATTCCGTCTGGCTGGTACCGTGGAGGCAGCCACCGTGCACCTATATACGTCTCTTCGTGTAACATCTGCCGAGGTACAAAAAAAAAGAAAAAAAAAGGGGGGGGGGAGGAACGGAAAGGACGGAAAGAAGACCTTCCGGTAGTGTCTCTGTCGTGCGCCTTGCAGAAGCACGGAAGGAACGAGCCGCTCCCCTCCCCCTCCCCGCGCCCACCCTCGCGCGCCACCGTGCTGCTGCCTTTCCCGCGAGTGCCCCCTTCCAGCTCCGCGCTATCCGCCTAGAGAGAACCCCCGCCCCTTTACGGGTCTGCCGGCGGTGGCGGCGGTGTCGTATCTTGGCCTCCGTGGCGCGCCGCTCTATCGACGTACAGCCACCCTCGGCTCACCTCCTCGCCTTCTCTCGCTCCGTTTCCTTCTCTTCCCTTTCCCACGAGGCAACCCACCCTGCAAGCCCATCCAGCGTCCCGCTCCGCTGCACCGAGCCCGTCTATCCGCCCACCTTTCTCTCCGCGACCTCCACCTCGCCGACCTCCGTAACTTGCGATTGCCGAGATAGTGAAGATATAGTTCTGGAGACGCCGCCTGGCTTCCGGGCCTCAGCGGGGGCCGCAAAAGGGGGGGTGGTGCGAAGGGGGGAGGCCTGGAGGGCTCCGTCGCGTTATTGAGATGTCTGCTCGAGAATTAGGCCCTTGCATCGGCCCCTATCTTATGGCCGCGCATAGTATTCCTCCCCGTGTATTCGTAAGCGCCCGGACGCCGTTATGGAAATCTCTGTAACGCGTGACTCCTGGAGAATCGGCGGACGACGTGCGCCGGCGGAGGATTGTGGGTCAAAATGTATGCACAAAACTCTCGGGGTTCTTGGTGAGAGATTGCGTGGGGGGAATGATTGGGCTTCGGGATCGAAGCTGGTATAGCTGGTCGTGGCCAGGTGTTGTCCCTGAATTGGGAGGCTCGTCGCTGGTGTTGCTTGGTGTGTCTCGGGTTGTTTAAAGGAAGCTTTCGTTACCGAGGAAGGCTAAGGATGAGATATTGGGATTATCGCTGCGTTAGGATTGAGACTGTTACATTAGCTGAATTTCGCAGAGACGCTTGAGGTAGTAAAGAAATGCCAGGAAAAAATTCGGTTCTTTCGCTTCGATTCGCTTGTTATGTCGAAGATTGTGTAATAACTTCTTTTGCTTCTATTGCCTTTGACTCTCTCGTTAAACAATATGTATTGCGTCAATGTCATTGTGTATCACTTAACTTCTCCTTAGCCTCCTTCAAGGAGTTACTAGATGCTATCCGGCACTCGCATAACCGTTCCTTGATTATGCAGCCGTAATTACGGGAGCTCGGGTAAAATTCAATATCCCGATCTCCCTTTGAAGCCGTTCAAACCCTTCCAATCTCGGTTGAAACGAGCGCTGCACGCAAAAGAGATTTGATAGAAATATAAAAATTGCTTTGAGAAGCGAGATTCATGAGTTGTTCTTACTGCTGATTGTACAATTCGCTGGATAATCGAGGAGGGGGGGGGGGGATGCAATGTCTGTAAAGCAACGCGGCTTCACGCCCTTCGTTTCTAGAGGTACACCAACCAAGTTTATATCTATATATCTATATCAATATATAGACGCGAATCGAGGGCAGACGATGCCGGCCAAGGAACGTTGGCTCCTTTCAAGGTCTGAGGAGAGAAACGCCGGCAAAGGAGGCGGATCAATGCGTTATTGAGACGTCTGTCGGAGAATTAGACACTCCTAGTTCCGACAATCCGCTTCCTATCCCCGCATGATATCGTATACATTCGAAGTACCGGGAAGCAGTTTTATCGTCCCGTTATCGTGATTTCCTGGTAAATAGCTCGTGCGGTCAAGGATTTGAAAAAATTTCAATCTACGTTAAAAGCTCGTATTACGTTACGAATCGTAGATCGAAATGTTTCTTCCGACTTAAATTCTTTTTTTCCTTGTGCTTCATATGGAATGCAAAGATTGTGATGTACATAGTGGAAATGTAAATAAATAAGGAACAATGTGTGAACCAAAATCTTAACTTTGTAATTAGACTATCGTTAATTTTACTTAATATGTAGTTTACACCCTCTGTGCACAATATTCCACTCTGTTTTATATTCCCACAAAATACCGTAACTCGAAAGTCTCTTTCCACCATTCTTACAGTATCTTGAAATTAGTATACCTCTCTTCATTTGCACCGCTTTCTAATGTGTAATACATTATAAAAATCGACCGCAACGATTAAATATTCTCAAATAAAACGGTATCTTTCAGAAGTACATATATTCAACGCGCCTAACATTACTTTTGCATGCAGCATAAAAATATATAGTTCTAAATGCTCTCGTGATAATGCGTACATACGAACAAAGAAAACACCATAATGCAAAAGCGATGCAATATACAACTTGTCAGTGGACATCCTTTTCCCTTTCTCGTCAAACCTATAAATACTCCTACTCGCCTATGTTTCCTGAACACTACGGACAAACAGTCACACGTCTTACAATAAATACACGAATCCCATAGTCTTTCTGTAATCTTCACCTTGGCGATTTTCTGACATTTCCGTGGACCGTGACCGCGAAAAATGATCAGGGAATGGCTTCAAGATCACGACTGCTGGTCAGGTAGTGCTCGCGATGTACTCGGAGAATACGCGTGGTCCTAAATCAGGGTTGATATCCTCGAAACAATTCGACCCTCCGAGGATGGTGTCCGGCAGCAAGCACCGAGCTGGGCGGGTAGCACGGAAGAAGATTTAATTAAGCCGGAGCCGATTTATCTCCCTGACAGCTAACCCCGTCCTTTCCACCCCGCCTTCCTTCTCTTTCGAATCCTCGGCCCCTCAAACCCCACGACACGTTCTCGGTGCCCGGACTCGCCGAAGGGAGAAACCCTTTCGGCGGGCAAACGACTCCGTAGGTGTTGCTGCCATCCGCATCCCCTCTATCGATATGTCGCAACCGGTTGCGGATGAAAATAAACGAATCCATGAGCGCCGGCACTTCTCAATTTTTTCTTGCTTTTATCTTATTATCAATCGAGGCGCGACATCGTGAATCGTCGTGAGCAATTATCGTATAGTGTTAGGGCTAACTTTCTCGATGAATTTTTCCTTTTTTTTCAGCGATCATGTATTATGTCGCCCCGCTTGTGTAATCAGCAAGGATTTATTATTCTTCGGATTGGGACAGGAAATTGCACGATAGGAACATATTATTCAGTTATTTGGAACCGTCCGCCTCGTTAACAACGAATTTCTTGTACGTAAGGTAGGAATGTTTTGATGATTTCACGTAACCATTTGGTTTTTTGGGTTGTTCTCATGTGAATCGACTCCAAAATGTTGAAATTGTTTTAGCTTGATGAGGACCTCGCGTAGTAGGTTGAAACGTTACAAGCGTGATTGAGAGTGCTTTCAATTCGAAGAATAATAAACCCTTCTTTTTTTTTTCTTTTGATCGACCTTTACTACCTTGACCAGTTTTCTTTGTACTACTGACAGCGTTTGGGGATATTCAATTCACGTTAAGCATCTATCTTTGCCTTTAAGACATTATAGTATAGTATTACATGGATGATATATTATTACATGAAATTTTATTACGTAAGTATATCTATCATTAAAGTACATGGTTCTACGTTTTCATTAACATTGAGATGATATGGATAAATAATTTGGTGCAGCGCGTCATTATAGTATGTATTTTTTCTCGCAAATGCAGTGCAGTGCGTAATGCTAATAATTTTAACGAAAGAACAGATACGTGGTGCATCACAAAAGATCGTGCTTAATTGACCATTTAAATGTTATATAAAACAAAATTACCATTCGCGACCCCTATACCTTTGACCGGACATTTATTTTTATATCCATTGACCCTGCATCTACAGCTCTGTATACGCTCCATTCGCATTGAAGAAATATAATATCCAGAACGATCAATCATGGAACATTTGTAAGATAAATATCAACCGCGAATACCGATAAAATATGTCAAACACTTTCGCAAAAAATCCATAACGGACATTACGTCTATGAACATAGATGTTGTCGTCAAGCGACGAACATGCCCTTGCTAAAAGCTCGCGCAAAATCCCGGATGAGAACAGACGCGGCTAGAAAAAAAGGTGAACGTACTCCGTTCAAGACGATCGATGATCTCTATCCGCTGCCGGCTGCACCACGTATGATTTTCCAGCTTTCGCCCCTCCCCCGCGCCCGCCTCGCACCCGCCATCATCGCCCCCCCCTCTCTCTCCCGCTCTCTCCATCCTCCACTCTTTCTCTCCGTCCCTCTCTTCAGAAACCGGTGGGCACCCTCCTGCAATTATTAATTAACGCTCCCCTCTCAAGGCATTAACGCAGCTAAGAGCAACCCCCTTCGCGTCTCTTACGCCCCCGCCGGTCTCCGCCAGCCCCCTTGCCACCGGTTCAAAGCACCGTGAAGTAACGATACACCTTGGCTACGGAATGACACGGCAGAGAGAGCGGAGAAGGTGGAGAAGGTCCGAGCTGACGACCTCGCCGACTTTGCTCCACAAAGAGACGGACCACCGGCAGCCGTGTGTGCGTGCAAGTACACGCGGCTGTGTCCTCCGTGGCTCGTACCGAGTTACCATCGGCAACGCCAGAAAACGGTCTTATCCGCCTCTCCACCGTCCGTCCTGCTAACCACTATTCTCAGGACCGTTACCGTCGTAATTGTTTCCACCGAGTCTCTGCTTGGTAGCGCCTTGAAACCGTACCGCGGTATGTCTCTATCGGGACGGCCAAAAGCCCGACGGTGTGACGAATGTGCTTTGAATAAGCCTGATTTTCTTACGACGATCGAATGTGCTTTAGCCCCTTTTCGGGGTAACGATGCCACTTGGTATTGTACGTATTATCTGCTTGTGCTGGTTGGATATCTCTAAATTGTTTTTCTTTGAAATTTTATTTTATTTTTTTTTTGCTAAAGAATGATCGTTTGGGCTGGAACGGGTTGAACGTTTTGTATGGCAGCTGGTTTGTGATGTCGGGGATTTATTGTGAGTTGGGAGCAGTAGGGTTTAATGTAGTACGTTTTGTTCTTGAAAGACATTGCGTTGGTAGTGTAATGTGTTAGACGTTGGAATTAAACAGTTTATTCTATGATGTTATTCTATGATCGGAGAGCGATGTAGGTATTAATATATGTAAGAAGTGTTACCAATATTATTGTTGTGTCATATCGAAGAACATAAACAAATGCTTGGTGTACGTCACTAAATATGTCAGACATTTTTCTAAGCATGGCTAGTTGTAATACGTATAAACTGAATGATTAAAAAATATATTGATGGACTTGTAATGTAGGAAAGAGAACCTACTTAAATATTTGAAATATTATTTATACTGATTAAGTTAATTACGTTTTCGGATATATGAAGGGCATTTTTAACCCTAAAAGGAACTTGAACGTTGAAAAATATTTTTAACTTTATGTTTTCGCTTATTATCTTGCCAGTTTCAGGTATCGATATCACACAGTGTATAACAACATCGACTGTAGAGATGATGGCTACTAATCATATAGTACTTACTATGTACTTGGAAGTTGTACGTAATCTTAAAAATACTTCATATGCTTTTATGATATGCACCACTATTTCAGAGCTCAAAGTTGCACAGCGATAAAAAGTTGATCGTCCAAGGCAGGTTTCGTTAGAATAAATATGTATTAATTAGAATGGTTACGTGCATTCGCGTCTAGCTCTCTCAGCTTAACAAGGTTTTAACATTTACAAATGACAAAACCGAAACGCAACAGAATTTCGTTTAATCGCTAATAAAACTGAATAATCTGGATGATTATCATTAGATAAACAATATTTCTAGCACTTATGACAGGCGCATAGTTATATATTTCATTATTCTTGAAATGTTTCGATCTCTCTATTGCGATTACAAATTATATCAACGTTTCAAAAAGATCAGTTCTTGACACTTAAAAAAGGTTAATTAAGGAGGCTAAGCATTATATTGATTTAGTACCTTCATTTCAAGTAATTCCTAATGTTTTCTAGTCACTAAAAATTCGAAGATCAAGACCGCTGAATCGGTGTTCGATTTCTTCACAAAATAAAAGCGAATTAATAGAATCAGTAATTTGATACCTTAAGAATGATTCCTTGTATTCTGAAAACACAATACTATATGTATTTCAGAATGGACATTACGCGGTTATAAATTAAGTAAAGAAAATTTCCGACTATTATTATTAGGAATAAATCTAAAGGTCAAATGGGTCTGTCTATTTTGTCAAGTACCTAAACGTTGCAACGGACATGAAAATTTACCACGAACGAGTTTCAGGACCATGACCACTGATTACGGAGTATTCGCGACGTACTCGAGGAATGTGCGTGGTCTTAACTCAGGGTCGATGTCCTCCAAACAATCCGGCCTCCCGAGAATCGTGTCCACAGCATTGCATAGAAGCCTGTCGGATACGAATATTTGATCTTTGAAGAGGAACCAAACTAGACTTTATATTGAATATAAAAATATAGTATTTTGTTTAATACTTCGATCTTGGTGAATTTTCGTACTTATTAAAATACTGAAACCAACATGAATGATGACCTTTGACGCATCTTAATACAACAGTCACCACGTTTATGATATTTGGAATGTAACTCAAGCTTAAAATCCCCAAAACATTCGGAACTTTTAAAAGCTCAATATAAACTCGGCTATATCTCACAAGAGTACAAATTTTTTAAGGACTTTCGTTCTGCAAACGTAGACGCGATTTGAGTGCTGATTAAGAAAATATTGTGCCTTATGAGTTTAACATTTATACCTTAATCGATACTTGAGATTCTGAAATATTAAATGCGCGAGACTTGACTATCGACACATTTGAAGCGTGATGTATTCATGGTCTTGGAACAACATTCACTTGTTTATATAATTATGCTTAAGTGAAGACGAGTATACTCAATATAGTTAGAATGAATACATCGCTTGAAGTTATCCTTATTACGTTAAGAACAAAATATGATTCAAAATCAAAGATAGACGAAGAAAAAAAAAGAAAAAAAAAGGGAGAGAAAGCAAAACATACCATAAAAAGATAAGATATTAATAGAACTCAAGTGCAGAAAAGCATGAATGCATTCATTAATGACCGATGATGCAAGCAGTCGGTTTCTTCATTAATCAAATTAAAAGAAAGAATTAGTTGCAATTGTTTTATCATTAAAATAAATTATAAGAAAATGAAAAATATTTTTTATGAACAATTCGTTGTTTTTGAATAATTCATATTTTCATCGATTAACATTCACAGATCGCAAAGTTTTTTTATCCCTCTCTTAGCCTTTCGCCCTTTCCTCTTTTTTTAACCTAACTTTTACGTACAAACAGAAAATGTAACTTTTTTTCTACATGATGAGTATATCCAACATTATTCAGAACAAAGTCATATTTTATTCCTTAGCATAAAGAGGATTAAGTACAGAAATATGCAAATAAGTAAGACTGAGACCACTTAACAAGTATCTGTTTTCAGAGCATAGACGTCGGTTAGATACTATTTATTATCCACTCGCAGTTCTCACTCGAATTCGATGCGCTTAAAACGATTTAAACCTCAAGTACTAAAATCTTCTAAAATACTAAAGACATATAAAACTACTTATCGAGCCGCTAAAATCGCGCTGAGAAAACTATTCCATTCATCACGAAAATCTTCCCACGCGCGAATCCTATAAAATCTAATTCCATAACTTCTCAACGCGTTTCAATACCAATACAATCATCTCTCATTGAAAAAAGAAAACAAAAAAAAACGTGTTCCTAAATCACGATCCCTAATTCCAATATATCCCTTACATATTCCCACAACCTGCATGCCATCAGATCGATGATTCCGCTTACCCTTTCGAAACTGGCGTTCTCCATAATTCTCCAAAGGGAAGCTCGTCCGCTCGTCGAAGCCGAGCTCTGACAGTAGAAAACGAATGGAGATTTTGCCAAGTGCCACGAAGGGCTCGAGGTAAGAACGACCCGGCAGGCTCGAGTTGACAAAGAGCATGTGAATCCAGCATAACGTGAATTCTGCGACAGAGAACAGGATTCTCCGCGCGTATATGGGGTCTGGGCCCTGGCGGTCCGCGTAGCAGGATAAGGATTTATAGTTTAATATCTCGGGCGGCTGGGTCGTCGTCACATTTTCAACCCCCGGGAGAAACTATACGCGCGAGCTTTCCGCCTCCCCCCCGCCCCTCTCCCTCCCTTCATCCCTTCTGCGGATGCTCCTAGGCCGGCCATACCAGGCTTCTGTCTCTGCTGGTCCAGGCGGCGGGATTACCGAGTGAGGATTCCAAGGAAGATTTGTTTCGGTTTGATGGGGCCGTTTAGACGTGTAGATGCGCTCGTTAGATTGGGAACGCGTACCGGGGATCGATGTTAAACTCTGTGTAAGAGAAAGAAGCTGCGGGCCCTAGGGCGTGGGAGGGCGGAGGAGAAGGGGGGGGGGACGGCAAAAGACGGTTTATTGGAAACCTGGAGCTATAAAGCCTCCTCCCCCTAGATGGTAGAGGCTAGAGGATGTATTGCTGCCGGTAACGCTGCTACTGAACCGGCAAAAAGAAAAAAACACCACTCCGGATAAGCTGAGGAACGATCGACATATTTGCGACCTTTAATTAAAAACTTCAAACTGTCGGCCGGCTTATGATTCGCATAACCGACGATGCGCGTCAAACGTATAGTGCTGTTATGGGTGTTATGTTGTTAGGACGTGTTCCTTTTATTTTTTAACTCTTTTACGCTCAGACTTTTTACGCGTGGTCTGTATATTATTAACGTTTGCTTGTATGATGAGAGTAGTATGTTTGCGTGACAGTAGATCGTTAGCATGAACTTCATAAGGATATAGACATTGACTACTTCGTCTGAATGAACACTTTTCGTATATTTTAAGGAAGATGTGATCGTTATGTTTATTACTTATTAAGCGTGTAACTTTGCTTCCACCGCTTTCGATGACCTTGTAGTGGCGAACAATGGACGATACTTTGAATCATAAATGTATTTACGATAAATGTTTTTTACGATGAAGCCTGGAGTTTCGGAAAATAAACCGGCGGGAGCAAAGTAGTATACCTAATTATATTTGTAACTATTATTTTTAATGTGTTTCTTTTTCTTGCAATAAGAGGAGCTTAGGAAAATTTTGTGAAAAAAAGTATATCATAAACTGATATTTAAGATATCTAGGTCAAACGATCCAATATCGCCAGTAAAAGGTCACTAAACCCAATAAAGCAACGCCCGTAGTGCCCAAATTTACTGCATAAAAGTATTACGAAATACATATCTCCACGATAGTTACCATACTGGACAGTAAATACTGTAGAATTACAAGCAAAACAATTCCGAGAGCTGCGGTGGTATAGTGGATAGAAACTCGAACTTCCACGCGGGAGACCCAGGCTCGAATTCAGTCCATCACCTCTGGTTTTTTTCATGTGATATCCATACTGTAGCTCTGATGGTTCGGAACCCACCTTAAACAGTAAGTCCTGAGCCAAAATGGCCTTGGCAGTTGGTGCCAAAAACGAAAAAAAAAATAATTCATGAATTTTTCTGCAAGCTTTTATTTAACTATTATGCGAAAGCGAGGCTTATAACCGATTCAATCGATATTTGAATAAAAAAGTAAAATTTAAAACCCGGATTTCCCCCTTTAAAGAAACTATATTAGGAATAACTATATTAGTAAACACTACAACAGATCCATCATCGTTTTATTATACCGGTCAATCGGATATTTCAATAATAAATTATAAAAAAACTACAGTGCAGCTCATTCATATAGCGGTTGTAATACACAGGTATACCTCAGATACGACGAAAATTGGTAAAACAAGAATGTCACCCAGGTTTACTCCATATCTCGCTCAGTAACTCAAGATATCGAATCCTTTAAAATCCAAACAACGCCGTAGTTACGACGTAATGTAATTCCATCTAAACTTATTTTGATACTGCCCCGGACGAAAAGACATTGCTCCTTGCGGACAGTGTCATTTAAATCCATAACAGCATGCACCCTTTCTATCCGTCGTTTATTGGCCAAATCTCTCGCAGCACACGCACGTCATTAAAGCGGACTCGGACTATCGATACCTAACCTGTGCTGGCCTCTAGTGCGTGGATCGTGTTAAGCGAATAAAAAGCCTATTGTTTCCTTCTGTACCAAAAACGTCCGCGGTAATGACCCCAGCGCTATAAAAGGGACGGTGCATTATGCTTCCGAGAGAAAGGCAAATTCGAAGCTTGTTGAAAGAGCGACGGTCAACTGTTCAATATCGATCGCGTCCTTACGGCGTTTTCAACGACATTCAACGCTGGGAATATTTTGGCGGCTTTTATCCAGGATATTTACAGGCCGGCGTTATTAAATGCACATCGAAGTAGCGTACGTTGGAGCCTTTTCGCAAACAAAAGAATTTAGGGTAGCAAAGTAATATGGACAAGGCAGGCTGTATGGAGGTAAAAAGCTCCCGATTTTCGTAAGCTCCTTTGCCGTCGTTTTCCACCCCTCGAACGCGAGGGTTGAAACATTTAGGCGCCGGATACGAGGCGCCTGCCGGCGGTATAACCTCACCGGAAGTCCCTAAGACTCACAAGAGTGCCACAGGTTCGTAGGGCTTGTAGGCAGACGGTTTCGGTAGGGTGGCCACCTGCGGATATTAAAGGAAATGGCGGTATGATTAGTCGAATACGTGCACTGGTTTCGTTTTAAGGACACACCGTTTTGCCAAACTGCCACAATTTTCTTACTGCGATGGAAATCGGCACCCGAGCGGTCATTATTTGGACCGTTTATTTTGAAAATGGTGTAAGTCCATTTTCTCTTGTTTCGAGATAATTAAAGGTTGGCATATTTGTTAATTAAAAATTATGGGTTAATATTATCGATTGTGGAAATGTTTCTACTAATTGATCAATATGTAATTTGATTATATAAATTTGTTTTAGGCGAATTTAACTAAAGTAATGTATATTTACAGGCTACAAATGGACTAACACCACTTTCAAAATTAGTCAATTGTAAAAATCGTTTAACTTCAATTTTGAAAAATCGAGTATTACTTAAAATATATTTGATATTAATTCAATTTTGTTTACAAATAATAACAAGAAATAAAATAGGAGTAGTATTTTTTAATTTTAACATTAATAATATCTATATATTCTTAGCTTAATAAAAGATATTGGTATTCTGTTTTCATGTTTTTCATGTGGCAGTATTTTGAAATATTGATGGTATACAAGAGATATATAAAGTAATGATTGCCTCATATTTTTATATTTTTTGTACGTAATAGATCTTGCATCGTGATACAAAGGCGTCAGGGCGATTTTTTCAAATTTTGGTGGTCTTCTCCGACATGTAGGTGTTTTAAATCTTAAATTCTTAAATCCAAAGTATTAAATTCTGTCTCCTCCATTGATGTTTTATGTAAAATATAATACGCTGTACTTTTGCAAAATCTTATCCAATATATTTCCAACCAATTTATTTTTACTCCATTAGTGTTTCTGCTTATCGGTTTTTTAATTGCATTTTGTATGTTGTACAAAGATAAAAAGCTGCAGCCACTGACCTCACCACCTGTCTATCGAAATTGGACTTACACCACTTTCATAATCAATGGATACGCAATTTCTTTTATCGGCCAATATTAAATTGAACAAAGCGTTGGTATTTTTTAAGGTATTAAATACTAATTAGTTATGAACAAAAAGTTTACGCTAAATTAAGCATAAATAACATGATACCTAATTTTTTTTTGAAAATGGACTTACACCACTTTCAAAATAAACGGTCCATTTATCGGATTAATTGCATTTCCGTATCTAGCGGTCTTCGTATCATCAATTCTATAAGATCGTACTGTCACAGACGCATAAAAAAAAATAACCAGTTTACTCCGATTTGTATCATCAATAAAATCTAATCTACATACAAAAATGTTTATTAATGTGGTCTCGAAAATATTCCACTTTTGGCGGAAATTTTGTCACTGCGTGCTGTTATTACCGTGGAACAAGACTCATAGTGTTTCATACGTTCTTCATTATGTTCCTTGATATTGCGTTTGAATACTAAACGTGAAGGATTTGATTGAAATATCAAACTGGTATTTATTAAACTATTAGCATAATAAGTTACATTCATTTTATCATTTAAACAGAAACAGCTTAAACGAAAATAGTTTTATAAAAAATAGGAACACGACGTTTTCAATAATAATACAAACGAGGCCTTCTCTATATTTTATATCTAAATATGTCTCTAAATATTTTACTATAATTCGATAAAATTCAAGAACAATATTATACGCGCATAACATCGCAGTGTCCAGCACCACATGTTCCAGAATCACGTACATATTTCGAGTGGTAATTATGCGAATCATCGTTAACTTGGCTATAATATCCAAGAACGACAGGTATGAAAAGTGACTATGGCCAGAAATGGCCGAAGAATCGCGACATCGTAATCCTGGACATTGCCAGGACCGCAAATGACCGACCGGCTACGTAACTGCTCGGGTTCCCGTGTTTTTGGGGGTTGTTTGCTTGATTTAGAGGTTCAAGACCCTGCGTATGCCGTGCCGCGTACAATCCTTTCTTCGATGCTATATAATATTACATTCTAGAAAACCTTGAATAAACGTTGGGTTTCGCAAAATTGTAGTTTGAACATTATGCACGGGCAAACTGCAATTCACATCGTGAAAATACAGACAAAACATTTGTTTATCTAAAATTACTTGCACGTTTATCCGTGGAATGGGCATGTTGTATATTAATCTTCACGTGTAAACAACAAATGTTTAATACGTCAGGAATTTTTCCGATAATTACACGAATCTATAAATCTAAATGTGTATGTGATGTACTGTACTTTGTAAATGCACGTTTTTCTCCCAAAATTGATATTATAATCTGATTTTTATATCGAATATCGTTTTGAAGAATTTTTACGGAATTTTTAAATAATTGAAACCAGTGCACAAATTTCACATTATGCGGTGAATTTGGACATTTATTCCTCTACTCAGTTTGACAATTACCACGTGCAATTAACCACAAAATGTACATTAGTTATTAAATAAATCATAAAGCATTATTATTTCTTGCATTGAGAATAATTTTAGGCAATTCGTGATAAATCGCTCTATTTTATATACCACACTTTCGACGTAAATCTTCGAGAAGAACAAATCCAACGGTATCGTAAGCAAACAACAATTATGGATCCGGGCGAAGATAACATCGACTATCGATGCACGGAAAATGTAACTTTAATTAAATTCGTCCCGTGCGCACCGAAGAATTTGGTCTTCCATCATTCGGTGGATAACGATTACTCTCCATCGAAAGGCCGGGAAGTCGGGCCATCGTGGGCACGATTAAAATCCGCGCTCTCGACGTAGCCTAGAGCAAACCAGTCCGTCGTGCAAACATTCCCGCTATTTACATACGGGCGGACTCTCTTTCCCTCTTCCTCTCTCCTTCTCTTCTGGTTTGTCTTATAATATTAATAAGGGTAGTTTCCGGCCTGGCGTGCCGCGGAATCGGGGAAGGGGTCTGGCAAGAGCTATGCTCGCAATGTCCGGCAAGGGTGGTATGTTGTAGATAGTCCTCGGCGCAACCCCCCAAGGGATGAAGTCTGGACCTTGTTAGAACGAGAATGCTAATTTATTAGGGCGTATCGGGGGATGGGATTGCGAATATTCGAGCTGGCAATTTTAGGATTCTTCTTTGCTGCCTGTGGGTCTTCCCGAGGATCGGCCTCGTCGTCGACTGTTTGACTCTTCTGTTTTTGATGACTCTTGCCGTTGCATACCAAGGGGCGTGATTGAATCTGATTAGAAATCACAGAACAGGTATGTACTATATAGACACCATCAGAGGTTATGAGCGATGGTCCGGATCTTCTGTACGAAAATCCCAGCTTCGGGGTATTCCAACGTTGCAATATTCTCGGGCTATGGTATGTGCAACAGGAAATATTTAACGTGATGTGTAAGAATCAAAGTCAAATCTTGTAATTAGATATACGAGCTTTTACCTACTACGCCATTAGGGTGCTGTTTATCTACTGTTTAAAAGATCACGTAAAAAATGTATTATATAAGCTATGTGTAGAGTAGTGTAGAAGTGTAGAAGAAATATATCATGTATTATTTTACTATTATTGAAGAATAGTATATAATATCGTTTGGGCATATTTAGAGATGTAAAAGCTAAAGCCAAATATGTCACATTAAAATACAAAACTCTTTATATTCCACAATTGTACAGCTATTGGACTATAGTATATAATATTACATGGATAAATTTCGACGTGTTGCGTGCGAACTGAAGCTTTCATATGGAAATCTGAACATCTATCTGTAGCAGAGTTATATGGAGCTTCAATGTACATAGCACGTGGAAAAGTTCGGAGGTGGTGTGTACGAGTTAAATCTATACCTTTGATTAATTATTCCACATTACAGGAAAATTTCCAACTTTCACGTAGAAACTTGAATTTTTAAGCTCGTTTCGAAATCCGATTTGAGGTTTTTAGCTGAAAAATAAAAAATCGTTTTTTAACTAATCGGCAAAATTAAGTAAGCCAAGGTGCAATAAAGGGTAGATTCAACGTCAATATCGCAAACACAAAAATTCATATTTTTAATAATGAATTATCTTCATATGAGATGCTAATTATCAGAATGTGAGAATGATTGTTTATGGAGTCATATAAGAAATATAAACGAAAATATTTGCTTTAAAAAAAAAACGTGAGTATAACTTTAAGACACTTCTTTTCTACTTCGGATAAATATTCTCATTTGAAATGCAATATTTTATCTTAAGGCTTTATACCAATAGGAAGAGATTATCAGAACATTCGATCTGATACTTTTTCTGTTTCATCCGAGAACATTTCCACGTACTCCAATACATTAAGGTAGGCAATGTCAAATTAAAAATCGAAGTTCCATGTAGGTATATCGAATTTTCAAAGATATATACATTTAGTAAAGATATATTCCGATTACTTTGTTCCAGGTATTTTTCGATGACATTACAGAACATCAGAGAAACAGACAGAGCAAAGAGAAAAGTTTGATGGTAAGCCTGAAGATACTGGAAGTTATACTTTTATTAAAGAGATCCCAGTATCTAGAAACAGTATTCACCACTCCACATAATGTAAATCTCTTAGAGATCATCGATAGACAGCCTTGCAAAAATATGACTCAACAATAACTTAATCACCCTTCCATCTTATTTGTATCCTCAGGTCAAGCTTGGTACACCCTAAAAATACCTTTATCCCCAACGCATCGCATAACAAACCGAACAGCGCCCTTAGCAATGAAGTAGACCTTCGTTCTGAGCACCGAGAAGATCGAAAGTTTCACTTTCTATGAAGAGGAATCTCCGTATCTACCAGTAGAATTGTCCGCTACCAGCCAGACGCGATTGTAAATCCGTGAAAGACCAGCGACGGACGGACTCCAAAGGGATGTAATAACTCAATTATTCCTTCCCGCTACTCATATTACCAGATCAGCCTTGATATGCCGTAAAAACAAGTTTTCCCCCGATGCATCGCATACTAAAGGAAACCGCATCCCTACAAAGAGAGCGAAACTCGGCGGTCGATGCCAGAGGATATCGGAAGTTATACTTTTAATAAAGAGGTATCCCAGTATCCGGCAGTAGTATCCACCGCTATCAGCAGCTTCAGTATCGGCAACGCCAATGTGCCACGGATAGCGCCGGGGGATGCGCGGGAGCCACACGTGTCTTGAGGGTGGTAATTACGCGGCATCTGCAGCCAGCCCACACCACTCTCCGTCCGCCACCTCCGTCTCCTCCTCCGACTTGCTCCACAGCCTTAGGTGGGTGGGTGGGGAGGAAAAGGGGGTTAGGGATGAGGCAAAGGGGTGGCGAGGGATGGGTGGCCACAGTATTGATTTTGTCCAAGACAGCCGACGCCGCCGCCGCCGACGCCGCGGCCAACCAGACCCACCTCTGGTGGTACCCACTCGGCTACAACACCAATCCCCACCCCACATTCCACCCCGACTCCTCTGCCGCTCCTTCTCCTTCGTGCGCCGCCCGGCTCTGCCCCCTCCTCTCCCCCCGCCGCCCCCCGAGCAGCCCATGTTCGCAGCGGGTGCTAGATAAGATTCCTCGCAAACCCCTTCCTCGACCTGTTTTATCGACCTACAACGGCATCAAACATATTGTCTCTCTTTTATCGCCGATTACGGACGCCGCGGCATATTCGCTGAAGGCCAACCGCGCGGATGCGACCGTGAGGGCACGCAGGGCGTTGCGTCGGTCTCCTCTTGCGGTTCGAATACGCACGAAGGATGAAAAGGCGGAGTGGAAAATGCGGGAGATTGTAATTGGCGTGGCTCGAATTGTTCTCCAGCAGCTTTTGGGTATGGGTTTTTTCGTACTAGACTTTGGTCGTAATACATGGGGTCATTGTTTCAAGACAGTTTATATACTGATCTATATTCATAAGTGAATGGTAAATTTATATTAGTGCGAATGATTGATATTGTATTCGTATAGCTATTCTTTTTACTGTTTCTTAAAGATAGCTTATGGAACACGCATAACACGTTAGCTGTAGTTAATATAATTTAGTCGCACAGTAGTGTCGCGGATAAATATAACGGAGTATTTAAAACTTTCGGCTTTTTTTCCTTAAAAGGCATTATGTAGATGTGATCGTAAACTTGTACTACGTTGAATGAAACTACTAAAATCGCAGCATGGTCTGTGGCAGACGGTTTACCATGCTAACGGCGGTAGCAAATGAGTTAACCCTCTATAACCCACGGTGACCTTTAGGTAACAATTAATTTACACGCCCTGCCTCGAATCGACTATCGTTTTCTCACGGATAAATTCATTGCTACATATGAAACGACCGCTTTGTAACATGTTAATGATTTATATCTACCAATGTCAACTTGTCTTTTTATTGTATAATATTGCATTATACAGATCGTAAGATTATCGTACAATTAAGTAGGAAAATATAAAATAAATCTCGATCGTGGTGAATCAACCTTTTTGGTGCGGCGAGTATCCGTCGCGCAGAATTTTGGTGGATAACGTGGAAACCTTGCAAGCATCTACTCTAGTGCAAAGGCCACGCATATCTGTAAATGTCGTTATGCGGATTTCGCCTATTTGCAGTGAATATCAACGCACAATACAATATTACTAATATAAGAAAAAAAAATACTAAAAAA
Source organism: Ampulex compressa (assembly GCA_038496175.1). Taxonomy (NCBI): domain Eukaryota; kingdom Metazoa; phylum Arthropoda; class Insecta; order Hymenoptera; family Ampulicidae; genus Ampulex; species Ampulex compressa. Next base: position 19,286 of record JBCFXI010000677.1, read on the forward strand.
ACGTATTTGTTGGAATATCGATGCATGAAGTAGGGAAAACGTGTCAGTTGTACGAGTTATATGCAGTCATCGACTACAGCTGATATTATTATTGAGAATATTATTTCTACGTAAATTATTAGTAATACAATAATTCTATGGTCTCCATAATTCTTCGTCTAAAAACTATATATTTTTTACCGTTAGGTGTGGAATTCAGTTACATTTTTTTAAAGTTTTGTGGCACCTCTTAATGAGCCTCATAATGGATGAAAAATCTAACCAAAACACATAACACCGATTTTACATCGTACACGCTATTGTTAATCTGCACACAATTTTATTTTGTCAATTACAGCGACGCGCCAAACGCAACCTTAGACTTCCAAGTAAATGATTCGTAAATGTCTGGTAACTAAACATCAGCTTTATAATGTAAATCTTGAGCTAAATGACCATCGCAATTAATGGTATAAAAGCCAATAAATTAGAGAGTTGCCCTCAAATATGTCAGCAATTCTTTTCGCTTAGTATCCCTATCTACTATGTGTTTAGGAAACTCCTTGGATTTTTAACAGTTAACAACGCTCTATTTCTTTCATTTCTTTTCTTACTTAAATGGTAAACGTAGAGTCTCTTATCTTATACGATACAGAGAGCTATAATATTTAAACCAAACAAATATTAAACCTGCATGCAACAAACATTACAATACTGTTTAATATAATAATCACCCTTTAAATAGATAAATATTTTACACAAATGAAAAAGAAAATGTTTCCTTGCCTGGTACATACTACATCAAAAGTTGAATTGAATTCTCGCTCAGGTACGAATTATATACTCCAAAAAACATATTTAATCTATGCCTCGAATTCGAGTACAGTAAAGTATCACATTTATTTAAAACTCCATGTGCATTTGTAGCTGTCCTAACGGAAAATCTTTTTAGCTCGAAGTAAAAAACAATATATTATACAAATATTATTTTTATAAACCAGTACTTTTAAAATCCTAAACCGATGTAAATTTTGAACAAAATGATATTTAAAGAATAAAAGTAACATTGTAGCGTTATAGCAGTACACAATAACACGAGAGCATGTTTCAAACGACTAAGTGGTTTTCATCAATCGCACGGACAGACGTTCCATTTTTGCCTCAAATATGGTGGAGAGTTCTGGCCGGAGACTGTCTTTAGAATTCACGATCCCTCACCCTTGGTCCAAGTAACGATAGTTTAGAAACTTGACGATGCCTGGGCGACAGGGCAGCGTGAGAGCCGCGGCATCTGGCCGGTAGTTAAAATGCATGTAGTCCTCCGAGAGTCTCGTATTCAAATACAGGATCAGTCCTTCTTCGACCTTTCCGTAACTGATCCCGATTCCGATCTCGATCCCGGCTGCCTCAGGAGAAGAAGAACTTTTCGTCTTGTTGCGAGGGTTCGGGGATTCACGGAGAGAGATGTACGACGCAAATTTTCCCACACGGGTTTTGGCCAACGCAGAATAATTTTCTCCTGGCCACTTTCGGGATGGAAGATTTAAAAATTAATGTATCACTCAACGTTGAAGTTTGTTTCACGCAGATTTAAGTACAACAAATGAAAATGTTTTATAGAATCTTAAAGGTAATCGTGCCAAATTTTGGAACTCAAGCGTGGCGTGTACTATGTGCTCGTGTCACGTGAAACAAATACTCGTGCCTTTCCGATGTAAAAGATGTAAAAAGGTGTCTCTTTGTCTCGTATATTTTATCCTATATATCAGCTTGTAAAAAGAAAAGTTCTACTGTAATTTGAAATATCTTTCTTATTACCCTACGATATACGATTGCGATATCTTAATATTGTTCTAGTACAATTTGAATATCCTCAAATTGACATTTACGTATATACGTATGCGTACATATATCTGTTATACGCGTGCCTGCACTGTATGCATTCGTTTAGCATAGATCTTTATGTTATCGTGTTTGAGCTGTGCAGACCGCTGAAAAATTCTATAGGCAGATTGGTTCCGCATCTTCAATTGCCGATACCAGCGATGAGTTTGGTACGCGCCAGAAACTGAAACGACAAGAAATCCTGAGAGTGTTATAAGCCTAGCATAACGGTCAGAAGGGGAAATGAACAAAAGCTGTTTCGCCGGGTCGTTTTTATCGGCAATCCTGACTTCATCCCATCCGGCATACTTTCTCTCCCCTCTACGCCATTCGATATTGTATTCATAGCCAGTACTAAGAGACAGCGATATCGGAGTGATTCACGGCGGTGGGACAGACGGAATTCATATTAGGAGAAAAACGTCCAAGAGCCCATCCCCAAAACTAACTTAACCAATGTCCACTTCAGGATCTGCGAACAGACACTATCTGGCCAATGCGTTCGCGGAAGCTTATCGACGTGCCTATCTCTCTGCGCTATATAGCTTACATTATAATGGGAGATAAAAACAAAAAATGAGCAACTCAAAGTGACTCGAATAGCAAGGTTTTCTTTTAAAAATCTATAAGGTATGGTTCATGCTTTTTGCATGATCTCGTTATATACACATCAAATGACAGTCTCCACGTTTCCATCTTTTCACTTCCCTCTCTACCAATAGCCTTTTAACTCCGAGCACTTATTTCTACCTCCTTCGAACCATCAGCCCTGATCTCTAATATGTAATTATGCAAAGATACTTTACTGAATCTTTATTCATGTTTCGATGAACTTATTTACACACACCATATGTAATTTGTATTATACGTGTAATTTCTTAAATTAATCCATATTATGATTGTATTTATAGAGTTCATTATACCTGATGAGGATTCATAGCAGAGTCGAAACGTCGTGAAGCTACTTGTTGGTCTATTATACCCGCCCACTCTATATAGAATTAATTGCTGTTCTCAAGGGCCAGTTATTTCAAGACATATATAACTTCGAGTAAGAAGTTTTTTAGGAGCAATCATGTCTAAAAGAATAAGCAATTTCGTGTGCTGAAATAAATAAACGAAGAAGAGCAAAGTTTTTCATATAAAAATTTGTGTAGTGATGATAAAGCGAAGGAGATTTTGATCTTTTATGAAAATAATAGGAGTTCATATCGTACGTATTGCTTTTAGACATTTTTATTTAATATGTATATCGTGGATCAGTTACGTTAATACGTACTATTCCAATATTGCACCGAGTTGCTAGAATATGAAGCCTTAAACGATTAGAGTGTACGTAGCAATAACATCCAAATTCCCCCTCTTATTTTTCTACACTGTACACAAAAAGCAATTCTTATCGTGAAGACTGAAATCAACAAAACATTATTATTATGAATAACAAACCTTCTTCCAATAATCGTCCATGTCATTTATTTCTGATACGTACAATAGAATTTGATACGAGGAACAACAGCAGTTTTCCCTTTCTTTAAAAGCACCCTTATATATTATATTCCAGAATCTCATTTTTTCTATGCATTCATTTTTAAAGGAAAGCTTTTCAAAGGAAATTCACTCTAGATTCTCGAGTTGATTTTAGCATATTCCTTCTTTGTATTCCGCCGGCCATAAGAGCTCCATTCCGCACAAAAGTCCGGAACCGAGTGGGAGAACAGAGCGGATTATTTAATGGCAACCGATCGGTAAACTCGATCAACAGCTTAAAGAAGCATCTCTCTGTAGCCAGAAAGCCGGAGTAAGCGAAACATAAATGTCCCCCCGGGATTTGAGTCACATCGAGTTGTTGTTACGTAGCAGTTCATGAGGAGTAAAGAGGATCACGCGATCTAGATAAAAGAGCGAGCTCATGCGGACCGGTCTACGGAACCCTCGTATGTATCCAGCTTAGCCGGGACCGCAGTTTAAGGAGCTTTGGCTTTTGTTTAATCCCGAGTGAGTAAAAACGAGACGAGACGATCCAGCCGCCTGGCCCCGCAGTCACTGTCCTTGATTCGCGGGAAAATCCCTACCGTTTCGCAAAGACGAGGGTTTGGCTGGGAGGCGGACAGTGCGGCTGAATCTAGCGCTAATTTAATCATTTTACGGTGAATCTTGATCCGTGGAAAGAAAGAGAGGGAAAGAATGTGTTTGAATCTCTTTTCGTTGCTAGCTCGTATGGCGGTTTGGTAAAGTAATCGCCGTTGCTAAGGTAAAGTAAAAATTATTAGAACTAACGATGTACGCGCTGTGCAGAAAAATGGTTATATTGTTATACTTCGATGTCATCACGTGGAGGAATTTGGTATAAAATTTCCGGTTAACGTTTTGGATTTTCCGCAGACTCAGTATACATTTTCGTTGGTTAAAAAGTTTTCCAGCCGATCTGTAGACACTAGCTTAATTAACTCGTATAATAGTTGAGCAGTGACATCATCGCTCGTCAAGGCCACTGCATCGACTGTTATTCAATTTACTGAGCAAGAAGGTTAGGAGTATTATGCTGTATTAATTTATACACGATTAATTCATAGAAAAAGATGGCAAAAGTGAATGAAAAAAGTTTATCTCATGGCTGCTCGATATAATTATTAGTATTTATGAAATGTGTTGTGAAGGAACTTAATAGTAATAAGTCATAACGTGTTAACTTTACGTCGTACTTAACTCTCATACCCGACCATTCTGACTGTCTTTACGCGACGCCCCTGATCGACTGCCTTTTCCTGGCTGTCTCTACAAGACTAGCCAGTGCATTTCTCAGCACACAGACACATATACACCCTCATACATTCGAGGGCATAGGACACTCGAAATTCTTATGCCCTTTGTATATACTATGTTGCACTCTTCTGACCTTTACTTCGAAAATTCTCGCGCACTACATTTATAAATCCAAAACATACAAATTTTATTGAAACTATATACATATATAATAACCTTTCTCTTCAGTTTTATTGTCAGAATTGTGCAATTTTTAACATTACTTTAAAAGCACTTTGCATGTAACCTTTACCATGAGAATCTTAAGTTACCATCAAATTACCATTGATGACCGCGGGGAAGTAGGATACAACATAAAGTACGTTTGGAACCCAAAACAAAAGCATTCGCAATTTTTACTTTATTTGTCAATACGGTTATTAAATGATCATCATCTATACACAATAAAAATGTTTTCCAAACTCGCGTTTATTAAAAATTTTCTCTCTGTCCCGACAAACAATAGATTTGAGAATCACCTCGTGCACGTTTCAGCATTATTTTTTTACGCGATCCTCCGCGTGGAAGGCCGTATACCATTGTTTATTGCAGGCATTTGGAAAATAATCGTCGATAACAGGCGCGAAATGAGAATCGCCGAGGACCGTGGTGAAAGAGGAAGGAAAGATTTGCCGTTTGGCCGCAAGGGGAACTGGAAGTTGATTAATCGCGGGGCAAAACGTGCGGGAGCGGTAAGCGCTGCTCGAATATTCCGCGACATGACAGTTTGCATCGTGTTTTCTCCTCAATTACGTCAATCCACTCACAACCCCCCGCGTAACGGAGCGACTACTCGAATCGAAGCCCTCTGTCGAGGCTCTTAATCGGTCAAGTGATCGTAGATCCCCTCCCCTTGGTCCAGCAACCGACTCCTGGCCGATCGGAAGCAAGAGGATAAAGAGAGAGAAAGAGGGATTGGAAGGAGGAGAGGAGGGGGAAGAGTGGGCGGGAGAGTGAGGGAGAGAGAGATGGATAGAGAGAGAGGGAGAGAAAGACAGAGAGAGAGGTCAGGAGAAATGGCTAATTCCGGATATTTATGTAGGGGGTAAAGTAGGGGCTGTTACGGGCCTCGAGATCGCCGCTATAACCCTGGAGAGCCAGAAGCGACCAACTGACCAGAAAATTAACCCTCCAGTCGATCCGATAGAGCTGGACCGACGGAACCGGCCGAAAACCTTGGCCCGCTTAAACCACTGCCTTCCGGCCCTTTTTTTCATCATTGCACCTGCGATGCCTCAAAATTCGATATTTTTCGAGATGTCGATCATTGGTTTCACTTGGAACGATTCAGATTTGCTTTTTGATCGATGCAGAATTTTTTGTATATCGCAATTGTGCCGAATTAAGGCGGAGATACAAACAAAACATGGAATATCACTTGGTTTATCCAGTGATGGACAGATGGACAATAAGAATTCTTTCAGAATGTTAATATATTTTAACTCGACGAAAATATATTGAAAATCTGCCCACAATCTTTATTTTACGCACTGCTTATTGCTCACTGGGTTAATTCTTTTGTGGAACTCGCCCTCTCGTTTTTTTGACAATGTATTCTCTCTCTTTCGCTCTCTTTTTCTCTCTCTCTCGCGCGCGCACACACACACACACAGTTTTTGAGATTATTCTGTACGTATTGATGTCGAACATGGGTGTCGGGAATGTCATAGTGGTATTATACATGCAATGAAAATCACTAAAGAGCATAATTGTAAGTTGGACTGCGCAGAGGATAGTACACGGATATTGCAATTACTATAAAATTACCAAGTTCAAACAGTTTAATATTTAAAGTACTACCTGTACATTTGTGCTGCTACCTATACATTACCAGCCGCTTCCTTGCACCAGCATTTTTCATCGTTGATCGTTTATATACATTTATCGGAATTTTTGCATAATTCGATATTCATATAGCTTAGAATCTGTCTTCCATTATTATGTAAAAATATCGGCACTCGACGGTGAAGATACATGCGACCAATAAAATGACTGTAAAAAAATACCTTCCTACAGAACAAAAACCTATTTATGTACAGAGAATCCATTTATAACAATTTATCGTATGAAAATTTAAATAAATAAATTTTCGCATCATACAGATAAGAGTTTGATTTTGTTCTACCAAACAAATATTTATGTTACTAATTCTTAACAATAAAGAATTATTAAAACAAAAAATTTTACTTATGACCTATGCGTAGTTACATGATTTTTTATGTGATACGTAAGTATAGCGTAGATTAGAATCCACGTGAAAACAATCACTCCAAACAAACTTAGTAGTCCGCTGCAAAAAATAGACAAAAAAAATGTTATATAATGTCACACCTCGTGTAACGTGGTACGTGCACAGTGTCCTTATCATCCTTCCAAATTCTGCATATTCTTACATAGTGACCAATATAATAAAAAAATTGGAGATCTAGATCCAAGTCGTTTGTTCCTGTACACAAATCTTTAAAAATCCAAAAATGACTCATTATCGACAGTGTCCAACCGAATAAATTCCACATAATTTGCATATTCTTAGTGATAATATGCACTTCATTCTTAATAATCATTTTTTCTATCACTGACAAATTTTCATAGCAACATTCCAAGGTGAGTGTTTATGAAATTTTTATCCCTCAAACTCCTTTCAAACCTAAGTTTATTCCTACTTAATCCATAATGTTCAACATCCACTAAGCATTTATATCAACTATTCATTTTTTACATTGTACTGTGGTGCACGATTTAGCTTATATAATATACCTAAAGAGGGCTCGCAGAAAAAATGTTGTATAAACTCAAATCGTTCTTTCTTACAATCCCGCACACCTGGGAAAAGATTATTGTTCAAGACTACGACTTTATTTTTAATGAAAAAAAAAAAAAGGAAATCAGGGACGAAACAGGCATTTTACGGAATATATCAGTACTCATTTTTTTACTACGTGTCAAAAAACAAACCGAAGATCATAATTTTAAGAGTCTTATCTTCAGTGTCACGTTTTATCAATCGAAGGAAGGGGCCGCGAATTCGACAAGGCACCCCTGGAACGCGTGCTGAGACCGTCGCATACCGGCGGCCACGTACCAACACCAACGTGCTTGGCAGCATCCCCCAATAAAAGTCAACAAAAGACTAACGATTCATCCGGCTAATGGAAAAGTCCGAAAACAGAAGCGTACCCGTGCCAGTTCTCTCCTTCTGCCCCTGCGCTACTACCGCTCATAATTAAGCAGACTTTTAGCAGATTAGATCCGCAATTGCGCCCGCGCCACGCTGGCCACTCTGTAGACAGTCGCTCCGATTCGCGGAGATACCTTTCTGGACGATAGGGAGTGAAATAACGTCCAAGATTTCGACCAGATATTTTTAACTGGCCCCAACCGATGCCCACAAATCTCGCCCCACGTTTCCTGTCGGAACAACGAAGCAGAGCGATTATTTCCTACATTGTGAGGTGATAACATAAGTGTCGAAGGTGGGATTACACCAATTGTGGAAAGATTATGACGGAGTTAATGCATAAAATGTATTGCATCGGAAAAAGTCCAGTCCCTGACTGAAAGTCGTTTATCGATGAAGAATTATACATAGCGATACGCAAAAGTACCATATTTATCCTTACTGCATAACGATATTATCAGATACTTGTGTTTGTTCATTTATTATTCAACAATTCGTCTTACACAAAAATATGAAACTGTTACTTATCTCCATTTGAATAACAGTACATTACGGTATTCACGATAGTAACTGTGAACAGATTTAAATAGAATATCATTCACGTTACACTATACTTCCAAAAATCCACGCAAGTCGAATAAAACTAAATTACATGATAAAAGTACGGGAGTAAAGAAATAATGGAAAAGACATTTTGTAGAAACAACTAAGCGCCCTACTGTTTTTGCACGATTTAAATAATTTAGATAAAATAACCAAAAACAGTCAAGGCGGACAAGTATCCTCGCGCTGTAACGGCCCAAACACATTTTCCGCCCTTTGTTATTTTCTCTAACACTCGAACACCCGGATAATCCGGCCATCGATAGCGCCAATCGATAACCCGGATCAGAACCCAGTCTTAATTCTTTTTTTACGCCCGGGGAATTAATTATCGTCGCTCGTAAGGCAGGTGAACCCCTCTGCGCAACCGGGATGTCAGAAGAACGGGAAAGGGCTCGCAGGATCTGGATTAGACGAACTTAATCCGTTCGACGACGCTGGAGGCTAGAAGAAAAAAAAAAACATTCTTGCACCCTCTTAATCTGTTCCCGAATGCTCCTCAGGGCGGGTGACGTAAGTCCCTTGTCGGCATATTGCGACGATTCGCGGCTATAAAAACCGGCGGCGGGAGGGGGTGCGTAGCAAAGTGAGAGAAGCGAAAGGGGTTGTCGGCTTGCCCGAGTGACAAATGGTTCGGAATAATACCACCCAGTCGAACGGCCGGCGCCCAACATCCAACATCCGGCACTGGTTCCCCTCGACCTTAACTTCGAGGACCGTTCCTGGCCTCCGAGGGGTTTGCTGCGACAATATCGTTAAACGCTCTTCTTTGTCTTCGTTTTTCCGCCGAACGAGCGGCTTTGGAAGAATTCGGACTGCGGCTGCATGCGGAAGAGATGCGCGCTCGAACGGGAAAACGAACAATGGCACCGTTTAAATGGCGAGAAGGGCGAATTATTATTAATGATACATAATGCAAGAAAAGGGTTGACTTAATTCTGCGTATATATGTATGGTATACGCAGAAAAGGTGCGGAATATGTATCAAATTTTCAGGAAGACGTACAAAAGATAGTAAAATCGTTGATGTATATTAATAAACTGAGAAGCGTTTTTTATACTTCGTGTAATGAATAGTATTTATAATGAAAAGCGATGTAATTCATAGTATTTGAAGTTACTTTTCATCTGCGCACTATTGTGCTTTGAAAAGTGTTGAACAGGTACCAAACGGATTTCGTGTAAATGTAAATCGCAAAACTTTACGTGATATTGGCAATAAAATACCCATAATTGTATATACAGGGTGTTGGAAAAAAATATTTAATTTTTATGTGGTAGGTAGAGCATACTGTGGTGACTACAAAAGCTCGGTAAACAGATCTGAAGGTCAACCGTTTACTGAGATATAAACATCTTTGTACATTACGGTGTTTTTAAAAATACCGCATGTATAGATATAACGTAAATATAACGTGTGTGATTTGATATAATATATTTGAATCTTGAAATCGCACCTCGTAAAGCGTCCTATGCCGATGCTTAATTACACTATATAGAAAATGAAGAGATGAATTACTGAGATTATGAAACGGCACATACGAAGTGAATAATTAAAATTTGCAATAGATATACAATAGAAAGCAATTAAAATCACGAAATTTTCGAAGTGCGTACGCTTGAATAAAAATCTGCCAAAATCACGCAGAATAATTTTATCATACATGTTTGATGATAATGTGTTTAAACACCTGTTTCATGTAATGCAGACCGTCCACTGCCTTTCATCTTTAAACCATATTAATCACTATACCTACATACCTACTCGTTCCTTGACACTAAATCTACCAGCCACTTTCTGACGGTATTTATATATATCACGTATATCTTTAAACAAAAAGGCTATTAAGAAGATACATCGATAGATGAATAGAATAATTCACACTCCGCGTTAGAATCATGAAAGATCTCAGAAAAAACCCTCTCACGAAGTACAGCACTTTTTATAATAAACGACTGACCAGTCAGTCGACCGTTTTGGTAGGTTTAGTGTTAATTCCGTGAGATGACAACTAGCGCGTGTCCTACTTACTATTTATATTAAATTCCTTGTTTCTTAATTTTTCAAATTGTACGACTTTCTTCAACATTCCCCTTCTTCCACGTGTTTCACTTGCAGGGCGGTTGAAGGCGAGAATCGCGACGTACAAGCCCAATAGAATGTACATGGCTTCGGTCCACGATCGATCAAGCCGCGAATCGTATCTTTCCCGAGAGCGATTCGATCGGCGGGCGATGACGCGGCAGCATTTTTTTCATTAACATTTCCGCTCGTCCTCGGAGAAACTCGATTCTTCGGGGACAGAATGGACCGGCTGATCCAGATCCAGATCCAGATTCATTGGGCGAAGGGTGGGAGGGCAGTTCGACGGGGGGAAACTGCGAGGACACAAAGCTACTTTAAATAAAGGAGCGCTCCATCCATTGAACCTATTGTCGACCTCTGACGTTGACTGAGCGACCGGCAGGTCCGCCGAATCCATCATCTCCATAGAAAACCTTAATTATTTTCTGATGAAAGAAATCCTCCCGACTGAATTGCTTTCTTTTTCTTCTCCTCTTCCTCGTCGTCCTCCTTCTCTTCGTTCCCAATGTATCTTTTTCTGGGAGGATCCCTGAAAAAAATCAAAACTTCGACTATTCGACAGGGTATTGCTTCTCACATTCTTAATTAACGGCGTTGGAATAAGCAGAGTGGTGCTATAAGTGATAATATATTATTCGTCGGATTGGGAGCACTCTCGTTCAGATTTGTGGCGTTTCGATCTGCGGTGTGAGGTCCTTATGGAACTAGAATATATTGAACGTTTTTTAGGATCGGCTGGTGTCCTCCACGGGATTAGCGAGACATTGCAAAATAGAAACAAATTATTTTAGTTATATGCCTTCCCCCTCTTCCTCACCAACAAAATTCTTGCCTGTAAGGTAGGAAAAACTTGATTTCACGTACCATTATGGTAAGTTTTTTTTCTGATTGTTGTCACGTCAGTCAAGCACAGAAAACGTTGAATATGTTTTAGTTTGATAAGGACCTCGTGATAAAAAACGTCACAAATGTGATTGAGAGTACTCTCAATCCAACGAATAATACATATTCGCTGATTACACAAGAGAAACGACATAAAATATTATCATTGGTTGTATAAGTTTCTGACCGTGTAATGCGTACGCTTAGTTTCGTATCGCTGATGTGACAATCGAAAAATGAACTCGTACCAACAGGTTGTTAAATATTTACTGGCTACCACGCGGATACGTTATCAATCCCAGTTTTTGATTAATTTAATTTCGAGACCACAAATAAAAATTTCTTGTAAGACGTCACACTGGTCCTGCAGCAATATATTGTATATTACTATGAGAGTTATATCAGATATCGTGTGGTTATGAATTTTTCAAAGCAGTATTAAGCTAATCAATTCAATGAAACTCGACGAACAGGCCTGACTAAGCATATTTTAAACGTTCAACATGATTATGCTAAACATTAATAGTACGATAAATATTAGATAGCGGTACGAGTGAAACGACGATTGAAATTATTGAATGTCTGGCGCCAAAACCAGTGAATAATATTATAGGTTTAGCCAAATTACCTTGCGTTTGCGATTTAATATTCAACGATCTTATTAATGAATTCAGAGGTTGTAGTTAACACCAGGGATTTGTTAAGCGACTCCTACATATTATTATTTTAAATTAAAAATTTGAAATCTATTCATTCGCATAATTTGACAGTTTACACTTCGAATTATTCATTTATTTCTAAATATTTGACGCTTATATCCCGAAAGTTGATGGAAGTATATATTTTAATCACGTGTAGTCACTTTCTACATTATTCCTCCTAACCTCAACAGTATACTTTGTTCTATTGAATATCGATTGCCTCATTAGGACAAGTTTGTTGTAACAAGAAAACTACTTTACCCATATATCTCCACTCAAGAAGCAGACTTCAATGAACGAGATCAAGGAATTACTTTTGATGATCTCGCAATATATAAGTCTTCCTTATATATATGTATGTATGCATGTATGCATTTGATAACTCATCCCCTTACGTTACAGTCTTCTTTACAATAATTTCGCCACCTTGTTCCACGCTTATCCTAACTGGCTTTCCTTATATGAAAGACTTTAATTTAAGAAGGGTCGGTTTCTGGGACTAAATGGCAATGCGAGATTGAAAGAGTACAACGAGGGGGTTCGCAAGGCGACGCGTGGAATTCGTACTGCGAGCAGAGTGTCCACCAGAAACGAGAGAACTCAGCGATGAGAACCGCAAGCGGTCCCACTCCAAGCCGGTAAACCAGACACAACGTCCAGTGGCTACTCCGGGGTAACCATTGAGGGCGGATTACCATGCCTGCGACGCCGGTCAGGGAACGAGATGCAGCCAACTCTCTCATACAGGTTCGGCGTAAGTGTCTGGCAGAATTCGGTTCCGGTAAGAAATCCTGACTATGGTCTTATTGTAGAGCATGCACAAAAATGATAAAAATAAGTGACTTCTGTCTGTACTAGAGAGAGGTGTATCATTGCGCATCGCTTCTTCATCTCCCATAAGCAATGGTATTCCCTCGGCAGTGTAGCTTGGTCGAATGCAAAGTATGAAGGACTTGAAATACTGTATGAGAAATACTGCAGCGAGAATCGAGATACAGTGGGCCCTCGACTTTCGTATACAATCGGTTCCCGAAAATGTGTGCGAATGTTGAATGTTCGAAAGTAGGGGGATGTAAAAAAATATGTACCAAAAACCGTGTTTTAGAGTATTTATCGATATCTATACATGATATATCATAGTTAAAGAGGCGTGTTTAACTGCTTCTGGATGTTTTCTTTGTGAACTTGTCAAGAATTAGTTGAATACCTCCTATTCTTTTCTTGATAAAGATTTGTATAACATCCCGTGTCTTTCTCGATTGCTCTACGTACTTTCGATATACGTTCTTTATTAGTATTGTATTCTTCCACGATAATCAAAGATTTGTCAAAATGAGTTATTGAACATATCGTAGATCTGTTTATATCGTACAAACGTCCGATTGAAGCAAAAGATTCACCGTTTTCAGAACGTTTAATTATTTCCATCTTTGTCTTGATCCTATCAAGTTTATGAGTTCTTAATTTCTTTTCGTTCGTGTCAACACTGCAGTTGCAGAGCTATGGTGGTGTAGTGGATAGAGGCTCAGACTGCCACGCGGCAGACCCGGGTTCGAATCCCACCCATCACCTCTGGTTTTTCTATGTGATATGTATACCGTAGCTCTGGTGGTTCGGAATCCAGCTTAAACAGTAGGTCCTAGGCCATATGACCTTAGCAGTCGGTGCCGAAAAATGAATAAAAAAAAAAAAACACTGCAGTTTCTTCGTTTCTTACTCACGTTTATCAATTTATAAGAGCGAAATATTTAAGCATAAACAAATACACTAGCAAAGCACGTAACACGTGGATGCACGCCCTAATGCAAGAGTGAAACTGTTTTGACCTCTTGATCGGAACAACATTGTGATCTGGTGGCTAAAGTCTGATGCCCTCTTAGAGGGGACATCCGATCGCAAAAGCTTAAGAAGTCGCATTTTTAAAAACGTGCGAAAGAGCGAATTGTGCGGAAGTAGAACGTGCAAAAGTCGAGGGCTGCCTGTATTGGTAATTCCTAAATTGGGCAAAAAGTGGAAACGCTTAACGAGGTAATCGGGATATGTAAGAGTGCAGCATATGTGTACATGTCAAAAAGCATTAGTGTCGTATGTAGATGAGTATGTGTAAAGTGGAAGACGAATATAGTAGTAAAACTTTAAGTGGACAAAAAAATCGTGAAAAAAAATAGTTGGAGAAATTAGTAGATATATCAAAACACAAGAAGTGGAAAAAAAATAAACGTGGATCTTTGCTGATCATACGAAATATAATTTTAACCTTTTCTTGGTATCTTATATACTCTTAAGACGTCGATGAAATTATTGATATCTTTGGTTATTTAAATTTTTCTTACTCTTTTGGCACTCAACGATTTTTATACCGTTTTCATATTTAAAGATGTTTTAAAATTGACATTTTATATAAATTTTGCAAAAGAAATTAAGAGTAATTGTGTGAAATTTACATATTACCTATTTATATACATTAATATTTGAACAATACATTAATCCGATACGCGAAGATATTGTTGTTTAAAGTATTTAACATTTTAAAATTCAGTTAGAAATTATTTATCCAGTTAGCGATCGCCCGAAAGTAATATTAGATGAATCGGTACATATAGTGAATTTAAAAAAAAAGCTATTGGTGCATAATATTCTCCAATGATCTCCAAGTGCTTCTTGTTTATCATAACTATTTATCGTAGTAAAACACTATTGAAAAAATATTTCATAATCAATGGACAAAGATACAGATAAAAATAAACATCTAGCCCTTCTACTTGTTCGAATCTGATAACAAAACAATACGCTATTTAGCATCTTAGTGCCAGATAATATACCTCTGCAGTATGATTAGCACTTTAGCTGTAGTTACTCGATTAAAAATTACATTCTACAATTGTTCTTACCTTCTTTAGAATAACTCCTAACTAAGATACGCAAGAATAAATTCAATAACAATATACACAAATAACCAAAATATATATAACAATACAAATATACCATTAAATTAACACATATAAGTAGCCACTTCAGTAGTTACTCGCAACACAAAGATTAGAAGACGAACGAAGCCCCGCAAGGTGCACACTACTTGACAGCATTGTCGATACCAGGATTTAACCGATAAGCAAATTATACAAATCCACGTAAAAAGGGCACCGCCCGCGTTGTACAAGTTAGTCGGTATGAGAGAAAGTTTAAGGTCCCGCCGTGCCCGAAGTGATTCGACAGAAGGGCAGAGAAAGGGGGAATGCTAGGATGTAGGTAGTACGACAAAGCCGAGATGAAAGAGTTCTCATCCCCTTCCGGTGGCATTCAAATGTGGCCTTTCTAACCATGCAACCCCATATCTCCCGCATCCATCCCTCCCCCAAACGCGCCAGCCCCTTTCGTTCTCGCTTCGAGGAGCCAGGCACGACCGAGACGGGCGTACCAGGCCAATCCAGGCCGACAAACAAATGACGCTTGAAACAAACCAAAGACGGTGACGGCGTTTGTCTTTTGTCCGTGCTGGCACGCACGGAATTCACCTCCGTCACCCCCTCCCTCCGCCCTCCCCCCTGCCTATACACCACCCTAGGTTCGCTCGGAGGTGGAGACGGAGCGAATAAAAAAATATCGTTGCCGGATTTTTGTCTCGGTTAGCCAAACGCTTCTGCTTAATGGCTCGCGCAAGGCTTTCGAAGGGACAGCTATAAGATACCGCGGGGTGGAAAAATACATTCCTGGAGAGCAGCTGGGGGTGAATGTGGGTAAGTCGTGCCTCCAATTTTCGCGAGTATCATGGTACGTTCTTCTCTATAATCGTTTAAGCCGATATATTGTATTACGATGTATCATTGGTTTATGTATATTGCTGGATTATCATCGGGAATATACTATTATTCTTGCATTACAATGAGTGGGAAAATGTACTTTGAGTTTAACAGTGTGTATTATTTTATGTGCGTATAGAATGAATTGATCGAAAAATGGATAATTGAATATTGAATCGTTACGGTGTTGTGATAAGGGTAAATAGAATAATATATTAGTTTTTTTTTATAATGCAAAGGATAAGACAATTTTGACAAATATTTCTTTGTGTCTCAACAAATCTTGAAAGACATTTGCGCAGGAAATGGTGTATAACATTATTACACATAGCTGGTATTATTTAGCAACTTAAATTATAATAATTAATAAAATTACTTTGATTTATTAATGCTTAGAATACATAATCTATTTAATCTTGAATAATTTAATCTTGAAACGTGCTAGACATTTTTCTTTCTATATTATTAAAATATGGTCAAATAAGTGCACAAAATCAGAAATATCATTTAAACAAGTTTATATCGCATAAAAACGTAATGGGTGAGTAATTAATACTGCAAATATATGACACTTTTTAATTACACAACAACAATATTAGACAAACGATGACTAATTAATTTACTTCCAAAGGTTATACACAGAATTAAGATTATAATAAACAACGAATAAAGCGGAACATATAATTCGTCTTACAGTAAATCCTGTATGCCAAATTCGATCCTAAAATCTCGGAGGATTACGGAGGGTTAAGGAATCGATGATGGGGACAAAAGCTCAAATTGTTATGTTGCCGGAGAATGCCGATGGACGTTTATACCAAAGCGACGAGAGACGGAGATACCGTTTAAGGCAGGCGGCCTCTTCCCTTCCAATACCTTAATGTCAGACGGCATTACGAGTCTTTGTCTTCGATACGTTCCCCTCTTGCCAGTGGTAAAAAGGGGTTTTCGCCACCGTCTGAATCGTACTCGAGGATGAAGCTTTATTTAGCAGATGATATTTATGACTTCCAATCCTGCGAGGCCCCTCCAACTTTTATATTGTCTTTGGCGAACTTCAGCGCGGAGACTTCCAGCGTTCTCCCTTTCATCGATTTGTCTTGAGATTCGGTCGGTTCCGCCTCGCTCTTCGAAAAATGCCCCTGACGACTTGAGAAGCGTACTTAAGCGGAATTAAGATTGCGCGCGGTATACTGCGAATACAGTTCCCTTTGAGATATTAGCATCAAGGTAACGTCCACGAAGGAAAAGTGGAAATCATAGTGAATCTTCTCTTGATTGTGCATTCCTCCTTAGATATTATTTTGAACGCGCAAGGGAATGACGCGGAACGTAGATTATCGGAACTCAAGGGGAGACAAATCGCTTCTGGTAAACGGATTAACGGATAATCAATAAATTGGCAACCGAAGTTAAAAGCATGTTCCAAAACAAGAAACCGCAATACTATTTTGTGGGTTGCATTTGCATTGAGTAAAGAAGAAATAAACACCATGTGCGTTTATAAAAATTTTCGGGTATAGTGAATTAATGTACCAGGACGCAAATGTATCTATTATTCCTCTTACGATTAGTACGTCAATTTATGCAGCGTTTAAAGTTATTTCTGTGCTTGGTTTTTTTAAACGGGATGGATTTTAATACGGAGTGAAACAATAAATATCGTTCCTATATTTCATGAGTTTTGTTTGATCGTTAATTCTGAGGATGCTCGAATTTGACTAGAAATTTTATATCTTGATTACTTTTACCTCGTATTAATGTAACTAAATCTAACTATCTTCGTTGTTATGATTCTAGAACCTTACCAATCTATGTATTAGATTGTTTGGTAAATGATGTCAGCTTTTATTTGACTTACATCGATATTTAAAACTCTGCGTATTTGATATAAGACTGGTGCAGTACTAACAAAGAGTAATTATATTTCATGATCTTTAACAACGCGCATAAGAAGTTAATTAATAATCGTCCCAACTAATCAAATTCCATTAATACCGAATTACTATTACGTGTAAAAATAAGATTAAATTTTAAACTAATAATAAATAACAGCATTTACACTTAAGTAACGTAGTCAAATTTGTATGTATAACTTATTTCAGGATTCATGTTGCATTAATTGCATGATAAATATATAAATACAATATCCAAAATGCTTTAACCAATGGTTAATAAATATATTTGCATTAGTGGTTCCAGTATTGACTACTCATTTGTATATAAGATACTTAATTATAAAGCGTAAGTAATTTTTAAGCATCACATGCCTTTTCCCTTCATCTTACGACTTTTTCTTTAGTATGTCTTTAGAAAAATGATAATTTATTCATTAAACGCAAGAAGTGCCTTAGCTTCAAAATGAAACCCAAGAAATTTTTATACTTTAAACACAATAAAAATATTTTTAATTGTAACATAGTCGCCAGGACAAACATGTTTATAATATAGATACTATTTGTTTTTTCTAATCAAAATTTAAAAATAACCAACATTCTAATATGTATTATTACAAGCCAACAATCATTCGCGTCACGATTTTAACGATTTTAACGAATTGAAAGTGTTCAGAAAACAAATATGAGACTATTTCATCGCAGAGTCACTCCTCCTTCGAAATTGTCATCCGGATATGAGGAGTTGTAAACACCAACAGCAAACATAATATGGGGATGCTCGGGGCTACACGACGAATGAACCTCTTCTCTTATAGTTATTTCTGCTTCGATGTTTCACCCCTACGGGAGAATATAGTTCGCTATTGTGGAATCATGTGAAACTGTACGTCTTGTCGATTCAATACCACCGACTCGTATGAAGTTTGTATCGAATATTTTTACAGAACGTACGTAGATCAAAATAGATTTCAGAAATATCGCAACACGTGAAAAAAAAAAGTACTTGCCAATCCCTCATTCTGATCTGCTAATTCACTTTCATTGCTGATATAGTTTATCGCGCTAAATCATCACTTTGATAACGATTGATAACCTTTTTAAATGTATCTTTGGTATCTTTAGCTTTACTATTTATTTCGTACGTTTTTCCTTAAGTAATATAAGTCTTTATGTAAAATGTAAATATATTTTCAAATACAATTTTGTGCATAAAATAATGGAAAATAGACTTGGTCAAATTTGGGAAATCCGTTTCCTAAATTGAACCCTTGACACTATCTTGAAAATATTTTATTTTGCCCAAACATATAACATCTTAGTTCATATAATTAGATGTATATATCAACTAATATACCAAATTGTACTGTATTTTTTTTGCTCAAAACTATGAACGCATTTCCGATTTATAGAGATCCTTTCATAAGTTAACCAATATCGACAACTGTCCTATAATCTGAAGGAAATTGGTGAATTGCAATGAAATTGCAAATAGGTCCAAAAAAAACCTTAAAAAATAGGTATGGACTTTTTGTACTAGTAGCCACTTCCTCGATCGAAACAAATTTATTTTTCTCGTTGCAATCAACCCTAGAAGCCATGTAATTCGATAAAGAAGCCAAGGTGCATCCAAATGCTTCCAGGAAGAAGAGGAGCATCAGAGAACAGCGATTCATTTTTCATCCACCTAACCGAATTTGTCGAACTCGGACCTGCGCCAAGGGTGGGATCTAATTTCAGGGCCATTACGATGTATACGAGCTTCTACCCTCCTGGACCGATAGCCGTGAACAATCATTTGTACGAATTACATCGTTCACCCCCGTTTCCATCGGCGATCGTTTATTATTATTAGCATCGGCGCTGCATGTAACGCCACCGTAATATCTCTTTGAAAAGCTTTTCGGTCGGTCTTAAAAACATTCTCTCTAGAAACGATGACTGTGATGGATGGATCTTCTTGTATCAGGTGCTGTATGATTTACACAACTGAGGTTTAGTGTAAACTTTCGTTGCCATTAGTAGTAGCAAACAAGTCAAAAAAAAGCAGGTCATTTATTATTTTCCATAAAAACTGCTTCGTCTTTGTAACGACGTATTTTCTATGATTTTCCAAAATTTTATTGCCGCGTGTATGTAATCATTATTGACCTATTAACAGTTTCTTCTTGTCTCCTTTTTTAATATCAGCCGAGATGTAAGATTTTAAATACGACTGAAAATAAACATAAACTTTATTTACAGAATAAACAACTGGATACCTAATATTTACACTGAAATTTGATACGTGTTTAATAAAATATGTAGTAGAAGAGTAATAGTATTCCGAATGTCAGTTTTAAAATCTTACTTTCATATATCATCTTCATATATCACTTACTAATTTCATTAGGTGAAATATACGTACACAATAATGTTGACAAAAAATAAATAATATTGTTAGAAATTCATCTTTGATGTGTATATC
The DNA here is from genome assembly GCA_038496175.1 of Ampulex compressa. Taxonomy (NCBI): domain Eukaryota; kingdom Metazoa; phylum Arthropoda; class Insecta; order Hymenoptera; family Ampulicidae; genus Ampulex; species Ampulex compressa. Next base: position 39,563 of record JBCFXI010000677.1, read on the forward strand.
TAATTGTGAAAATAAATTGCCAAAGAAGATGCCTGAATTGTTAGAAGAAAAATCCGGAAATACTACTGATTCAGAGAAAAATACTTTCTTTGTTTATTTAATTTTCTTCAGATTTCTATAATTATTATTATCAATCAAATATTTTTTTATTATAGAATATAACAATCATGTATTATTTATGCTTACTTTTATAGAAACTGTAACTGTCCACTGATTTCCCACTAAAATTTGCTTTATTGTACGTAGCTTATATTATTTAAATAAATATGTACATCGATCTTGGGAATGAATTTTCCCTTGAAAGATATAATCTAGGATTACTGTTGCTGGAAAGGATGCAGATTGAACAAGGAATAAAACAAAGAAGAAATTGGACAAGAAATAGCATCAAAGTATTCCTTACTAATTAAATTTCTACTTCAAGATACTACGTTAATCCCTTAAGTACAAATGGCTTTTATAGGCGCTTCATAATTGTCCCGTGTTGTGTTAACTTATTTGAGATAAAATTAATAATGAAAAACAATACCGCATCGCAAAGGATAAAGAATATTTCTCCTTTCATAAACTATGCGTAACTGTCGTTATTGATAAGCTACCCATTAATAAAGAATAACAGCCTAATCGATTTTATTGATACCAAATTTTCCGACCAGTTTGTCGATACTTTCCAACACGCTCGACATCCACAATAGCAATGTAACGATATATTATTGAGGATTCGTTCTTCAGCATTAAATTGGATGCAACTCGTGAACATATACATGCATGACAGATATCGACGACTAATTTAGATTTTGTCAATCAACACATTAGATGTACAACCTTGCTTCCGCCATTTTCCTATAGTTGACCTATTAGCGGTAAGTACTGATTTTTTCAACGCAGAATTCATACGCTGCCCGAAAGATTGGAGAAAATAATAGCCAACCATGGATAATACTTTGAATCAAAAATGTATAATCAGTATTTTTACGATAAAGCCTCGAATTTAAAAAAAAACCGTCGAATGCAAAGTTGCACACCTAATAATAATTGTAGCTATTAATTCTAATGTGTTTTCTTTTTCATACGATAAAACAAACTTAAGAAAATTTTGCGAAAAAAAAGTATATCATAGAATGATATTTAAGAGATCTAGGTCAAACGATCCAATATCACGAGTAAAAGGTCACTAAACCCAATAACTGTATAACCAGTTTTTTTTTTTTACAATAAAGCCTCGAATTTCGGAAAAAACTGGCGGAAGCAAATTTGCACAGGTAATAACTTCGACATACTTTGAATATCAACATATGCGATGTTTTACTTTAAAGCCATGACCGAGAAATACATGAAAAGGAGGTAAAATGAGTACATACAAAAGGATGTCCTTTGGCCGCTAAGAAATGATCTCTCCTATCACATCTAGGAATCGGCGCTCTAACTTCGGAAGTGGAAGCTATGGTGATGCAGTGGTTAGAAGCTTGGACTTCCACGCAGAAGATCTAAAGTTCGTATCCTGTCCATCAGTTCTTGCATAATTTTCCATGTAATATGCACATCGTAACCTCTGCAGTTTGGAATCCACCTTAAAATAGTAGGCCTTAGACAACATTTCCTTAGCATTCAATGGTAAGAAAAACGGAGAAATTTGGAAGCAAACAGCGTTTTTCCTCAAATCAATGACAGTTATTCGTTACAGATTACGATACATCCAGAAATTATTATATGACATCCAAATGAACCTTCATATTCGATTTTTCTCTACTTTATTTTCTCAATAATTATCCCTTAATATTATGAATCAATTCATTTATTATTCCCTTAATTTATTTATCGAGCCACACAATCCTGGGCAAAAGTATTTAATTTCCACACAAGACGTCGATTTTCCTCGACTAAACTCTAACTCCAAACGACCAGATGGAGAATCGTCTAAACGTGCGCAAAAAGTTGCCGGATACTGACCATACCTTGTGTTCACAATGTCAGAAATCAGCGAGCAAACGAGGTTAGGAGTTCCCTGCTAAGCTTTGTACACTAACCCATTAACAGTTTATCCCATGACAGTCACGGCCGGAGGGTCAGGTACCAAACAGTTTATCCCGTGACAGACACGTGCAGAGCGCCGTGACAGTTCAACTTCATCCGAGAATGTAAAACAAATCACGTTTTCTCTTACATTATTTATCGCACACCGACGTGTTTTCGAACATAAAAAAAACTAGGCATTCTTTGGACCAGACATCGTAATTTCACCACCCTGTGCAAGAGTTAAATCCTCCTTTACTTCTTTGTTTAAAATAAAAATTACAAATCTCGCGGTTAAAGCATGGCCCGGACGCGTTAAAACCCAAGAGGGATTTGATTGATAAAGGTTTAATAGTATGCCGTTGTCAAGCGATCCCTCCACCCTACGTGGATAGGGGCTTTTCATCCTCAGGAAGCGTCAAGAGCCTCTCGGTCCTCCACTGATGGGCTTCGAGGAATGGCGATCCGGTGGAAACCGGGCGATGGAAATTATACGTACATAAGAGGAGCGGAAGGTGAGAGACCGGTACGTTAAAGAAATTAGAGAGATAATTCCTCGGACGAATACCCAATTTACCCTTTCGTCCGCACCGAGCGCCCTGGCCTTATTATCTAAAGTGCTCGGCCGGCGGAGGGTGGCAAAAAAATAAAAAGGAGAGTCCTGACAGGAAGGCGGAGAGTTAGGCAGGGCGGTAGCCCGTCGGAAGGACAAAAAGTACTAAAGGATACCTCCGAGCTTCTCCTGCACGGCGGACTGGCCGGAACTCAGTAGCAGGATGCTGAGATGCCGGGAAACTTTTTTGGGCTCCTATAATTTATTTACGTCAGAGATATTTTTCCCTGGGATCTTCACCGCCTACGGCCCCTTTCTCTCGCCTAAAAAGGGGTAAGGGGCGCGTTTATATCGAACGATTGTCCCCGTCTTTCTACGGGGTCCCAGCCCCCTTCTGCCGCTTTCACACCTACGGCCTGCATCATCGCCCATCTCGCCTTTGCTCGACATTCGCGGTGATACTGAAGTTTCGTAACGATCGAAGCGAGATCCTCGATCGACGCCCTGCGATTGACATTTTTTTTTTTCTAGATCGTAACCCTTTTGGCATAGTTTGATGGTGACTTTCGTGCAATTTTATATTGTAAAAGAAGAACTTACCATTTTTTACGTGGATTGTTTGGATTATATAGGCTAAGATACACTAGTCAACCCTTTAGAAAGTATATACGTTGAACCTACGTATAAGGAAAGAAAATCACTAAGATATTGAGTAGCGATTTACTCGAGAATTATATGGTAAATTTTTATTTGAAGCTTCATTTAAGGAAGTGAACTTGAGACAAAAGACGTGAACACAACGTTATTTAAGAGCTATCATGAGCTTAAAAGAGCAACACTTTACTCGCCATACAGATTTTACTAGTTCTATATCGGATTTTTAAAGAGACAAAAAGAAGTAATTCATCGCATCGCAATGCTTTTGTGGTGGACAAATTAAACAGAAAAAGAATATATTGTTCCATTATTATCTTTAGCAGAAAGATATTATATCTTTTGATATTTTTATATGATTGTTTGGTTATCTAAGGAATAATCTTAACTTTTAATTATATCAATGTTTTTCGATCGAGAGTAAATTGTATAATATTAAAGTCAACCTGTTAACTTGTATTTTTTCTATTGTAAAACGCTTAAGTTTAATCAAACCAGCCATTAATACATTTCTTATTCCAATATTCGAGTAAAACTCTTCTAAAACAAACAGGTCTCTCGTCTCGTTGAATGACGATACAGGCTAAAACAATATCCTGCTGTACTTGTAATATCAAAAAGTTTAAAAAGCATAGTATAATAATCGTTCTGTGTAGCCATAGCTTTTATAGAAAGAATAGGCACTTGAAACTTTTGTTCGTCCGAATCCGTGTCACAACATTCACATTAAATGTGTGACTTTACCATTCAATGGTAGAGCTGAAAAATTGTAGCTAGTTATCCCCTTCCACGACCTATTTTTTTGTTACTGTATTCATGTTACTAAAAAGAATAAATGTTGTGTGAATAAATGTAAGAGCGATTCTCTCGATTTGCTATCCTCAGCCTTGTACTACATGTAAATATAAATCGATCAAATATCAATAAGTAGTTTGAAACGGTAATGTTATCACAAAATTGACTTAACAATATGAACGATCATCCAGTATTATAATGACAGCGATTTAATATTCCTTTATTACAACAAAATCTAGATTCATTTTTTGAACAATCATTTTTTGCCAAATGCATGACTCGGTAATTGATTAAATGATTAATAATAGTAATTAATAGCGAAAAATTAATTATATGAATTTCTAAGAAATTAAGGTTCGTGAATGAACCGGAGATAAGAGAAGAAAGGCAAAGAAAAAAATGGGGCACTGGTGTAATGCGTCCCGGTCCTGTCACCTCAGCGTCCGATTTTTTTCTCCGCTTCTTTCCTCCTATCTCTGATTCACTCACTACCTTCATTTCTTAAAATTTCATAACTTTAATGTATACATTAGGGACGCCTAACCTCCTTGCTTGTACATATTTGAGACAACTCGTGAATACAGTCTTAGCGGGCAATAACTTTTCACACTTAATAATTTCTCCATCTGGGTATGACAGAGTTAAAATTTTGAGTCGCCAGAACGACAATGCGTGTGAAAAAGTCAACAATTCCTTAGTTTATACCAGTTTATACAAATTTACAAATTAGTGAAATAAAGAATCAAGAATATAAGCTCGTGAATTAAGCCACATTAAGAGAAAAGGCGTGGAAAAATTCGACACCGTAATAACAGAACCAGGATCAGATGAAGAAATGACTAAGTGTGAAAAGTGATTGCTCGCTAAGACCATATTCACGAATTCTTTCATATCATCAATTTTTCAACATTAATTACTACTATTAACCTTTTAAGTAATCAATTACTAGTGCCCACAAATTATCGTTCGCACGCGATACTATCGATTCTATCCACCAAACTCTATTTCAAAACACCAGGTGGACAATTATATGCTATTAAATACTAACAGTCTACTCAATAAGACCACAGCTAATGTATACTTTCTAAGAAACCCCTGACCGATCGTTCCGACCGTTTCGCTAGTTCAGACGCCAAGGAGACGCGAAAGTCGAGGTCCAGGCGACCTCTCCGCGTCCTCCGCCAAAGACACCGGCTCGTGCTGACGCGAGTCCCGAAATGAATCCTTGTGTGTCGCGGGGATCTAACCGGCCCTAAAACGATTCTATCGAGATCAGTCAAAAAGAGGCCGCGCCGCAGCCGCCACCGCGATTGAAAGAACGGCGCAATCATCCTCCCGAAATGCATTTTCCGTCTCTCTGGCTTCTGTACCCGACGCCCTGGCGGCGGTTTTAGCCATGGATTCCAGCGACCTATAGAGGAAGAGAGTAGAGCCAGTCTTTGTCGCTATTTTGGGGGATGGACACGGGGACACGGATACGTTCGATCGATGAATCACTCCGTGCATCGTGACGTTGACGTGGAACGGGAGCAAGTGGGATAAACAGAGTTTCATGCAGGAGGGGGCAGGGGGAATCGGTAGTTTCGGAGGGGCTGGACGCGACCAGCCCTCCTCCTCCTCCTCTTGCTCCTCGCATATACGGCAGCAACTCACCGGTTGCGGGTGTAGAGTATGCAGGTGCGGGTGTATTAAAAAGCGGGGGTGGCTGCGGTCGCGTACCAATCACCCAACAGGGATGAGGGGGTGGCTCCCCCTCGGATGGGGGTGAACGGAAGGTAGCCGGGGGAACTGGATGAACGGGAGCAGTCACGGACCGAGAGAGGGATCATAGAGAGACGGTTTGTTCCGAGAGAGAACACGGTCGGCCCATGCAACCCCCGTGAAATTTTAATCGTGTCGTCATTGGGGTAGTTTGTTGCGATAACAGGACCAACATGGACTTGTACAGATTTTGGCGAAAAAAGACCGGAGCCCGAAGAAGGGCTGGGAATTGGTCGCGCGCTTTCTTAGCGCCACTTCTCCGTGTAGGAACAATTTTCATTGTGCAAGATTATGGCAGTGACTGAAACGTACTTTGGTTGCTCTCTCCTTGCTAGGATTGGTTTCTTGCCTTGCTCATGCTTCGCGTGCCCCTCATACGTGTTACGTGATGTTTGTCCTTGGTTGGACCTGATAAATGGAAAAAGTAGTCCTTGGGCCGATATTTTGGTTTTTTATTAGAGTTTACAACCTGTCCGTTCACGTTGTTGCTGTTAATTGAGATCGTGTAGGTGCAGGTAAACCAAATCGAAACCCGTAAATCGTTGAATGAAAAAGATGTATGCGTGTTACATTTGAAAATCTTATCCATTATCATTGCATACTTGATGCAACGTCAGTAGAAAGATAACCTAAAAAATGATTTGTTTTATTTTATGTTGGCTCTTATCCTTTCCTTTTTCATTTATTTATTAATTTCACTTCGATACTGGAAATTATTATTTTTACTTACCCCTTTTATTATCCACATAATTTATATTGTATCATCCGGAACGATTATAATAAACATAACTGTGAATCACGAAATGTTAATTATGCCTGGAAGAAATATACCTACGTTATGTTTCAATGATTTATGAAACGTAATATATCACTATCATTGCTCAGTATGCGTGAAAATATTATGAAAAAAGTAACGTTGTTTATCGTATTTACATATTCAGAATATTTTACTTCCGATATATTAGATATTCATCTTCTTCGATTATTTGTTTCTTTATTAATACAAATAATTATTTTTTTTACTTCTATACTTAACGTTCGAAGCAGGTTATGTTACGATTTCTCTAATAAAACATATCCTCGTGTTATTACATGCTGCATATTCGATTCGCTGCAAACTGGAAAATGATATTCAAGTTTATTTGACTATGCACTGCCTGATATATTTACGAGTTTGCATAATTTTTTCTCCCATTACCTGATACCTTTCATTCAACTGCCACCCGCTCATTTTATTTCAGCAACTAGCAAGACCACGGTTATAAATAATCAATCGCTGGGGGCATTAAACGAGAGTAAATCTCTCGTAAATTTCTAAAAGAAAAATTTGTGTAACCCAAGAAATCATGGAACTCGTCTTAAAATATAAAATATTATTTTAATAATAGATACTTTTACCTTTCTTTAATATTCCCACCGCTTTCGTGATATATAACAAAGCAGACATTTATAAATTGTTTGTGTTCCTAATAGTACTAAAAGTGATATTTACATGGATCACATACTTTTCATTCATACGATTTTGATTTATTCGCACAAAGCAGATATCGAAAACAACAATTGCAGATCACGAGTGGACAATAACATTGGAAGAGATATGCGCCGTATAATCAAATTACTCATGACAATAGCCGTTCAATGAATCCGCTAACTGGCAAAAGAAAATTCGTAAATTATGTTCCACTTTAGCTCTAATAACTACGTATAAAAAAAATTAGCGGTCATTATATCTTCTCATATCTCTCCGGGTGCATGAAATTCTACTGCCTCGTATACCTCGTACTTTATCGCCACGATTCCCTCTTATTCTTATCGAAAAACGATCGAAACTGCGTATACGTGTCACGAATCTCCGGGAACGTTCCAAAAGAGGTACATGGCGCGGCCTGAAAGATTCATGGAGCACACCGTGTCACTATTATTGCTCATTTGATTTGACGCGCATCGGAAAATAATGTAGAAAATTGTTTTGTGGTCTTTTTATCTCGATTTCAGGGACGTGACGGTTGACAGGGCGGAGGGAGGCTTTGTGTTTCCCATCAATCATGCGGACCTTTTCACCGAACGGATATCGGACCTGCCCGTTTTTGCGTGCGGTGCATCCCGCTCGATTGCAATCGCGGCGAATTATTGAATCTGCTGCATCTCGTCTGTCCGGATTAGATTGGGTTAGGTCACACGCGCGAGTGGCTCGATGATGGTAGCTCACTGTTCACCGCAGAATGCTTTAAGTGTTCTCGAAAAAATTTAATTAACTCCGCTGAGACGGAAAGACATTGGGGAGAATCCATGAGGTTAATCGATCATCCCAGTGGCGGTCCATGGGTAATCGTTATCGTCGTATATCGTGTACCTGCGCCGTACTGCGAACTGCAAGTACATCGGCTAATTAGCAAATGTGATACTTACTCGTAAAACAGGCTCGGTCTTCTGAAAGTCGCGAAGCGATGCTTTTGCTCCAACGAGAATTCCGATTGTGAGGACATCGCGGCGACAGTGGCGTCCGCAGAAATGATAGATTTCGGGAACGGATGGTATTACTTTATTCGATGTACTTAAACGATGAAAGAGTTTTTCTGATCTTAAGGCCAGTCATGCGAACATACAATGTCAACAGGACGATTTATTGATTTCATGAATGGCGGTTATATACTCGATCTACTTTCACGTTCGCTATTGATACGCGTTCGCTTTGAACGACGACAACGTTGCCTCGTAAAAAGAAACAGGTTGTACGAGAAAACGTGACTTAGCCTGGACTTAAAGTCCTTAGGACTGTAATATTTACAACGATACAAGCTGAGGGCAGCTTCACTCGTAATGAAGCGGCCAAACGAACCCTTTTACACAAGTGCCGGTGAAAATGCTTGTATACATAGTAAGTCGATTTTCTTTTTCTTTTGGCAGACGATCGCATTTCGTCGCCAGTCGCGTAATAAACTGAAATTGAATAAGTTCACAGAATTCATCGATTACCGGACGTAAACAAATCTCGTGTAAAGAAGGAGTACACTTTTTAAATCTTGCTCGAGTAACGGGGTCCGTTTACAAGAATCAAATGCTTCTCCCTCGGAATGAGAAGAGCCTAGCGTTTAATAAGGACTACAAATTATAATCCAAGCGATACTCGGATGCTACTTGTATGTACATGCTATATGAACGTAAACCCTGGTTAGTCCACGAGTCCTTGACAATATCTTAAGCGACATCATGTCGAGTAATGATACAAAACAGCGCGAGTCCTCGAGAAAAAGAGTCTTAAATCCTTCCGAGCTTCCGCTATTTCACCCCTGGGAGCAAATTACAGGGTTATTTACATTGATTTGCGATACACTTTCATTCGGCATTCCTTTCTACCGATTCTACAATTCCGTCCTCTTCCCAAATCCAACAACCGCCAAACATAGACTCTTCCAGGTCCCGAAATTTCTTACTATACCCGCTGCTTATCCAGAGGCTCGGAGCGCGAGTAACTTCGGTTACTCCCAAGAGCCATTCGTAAGTTCTTCACTTAGGAATTCCGCACGTTCTTCCACTATCCTTTGCCGCCATTGGTTCGGCTAAAGACCCTCGTGTCGTTACGCAAACAGGCTCTTAATATGGTCTCCAGACCTGTCTCGGCTTCGGACTCCTCTCCCTCCGTGCTCTGACGCCCTCCCTCTCCACCTCGATATCATCCTCCTTTTTCCTCATACTCAAATCCTGACCCATGTTCTCCTTATCCTGCCCCTTTTTCGTACTCAAGTCCACCGTCCCCTCGAGGCGGATCTTCACGGTGAGGTCGCTTCTGCGGGATACGTGCTCGTGCTCGTTCTGAACCTCCTGGCCGTTCGAATTCTCCACAGCCGGCCGAAGGAAGGTCTCGTCCCTCGAGGTGGCGTCCTCCACGTCGCTTCTGGCCGGAGAAATCCTCGGGGAGTCCTGCTCGGGTATGGACTCATCGCTCCTAGCTCGATCCCTGTTCTGGCCGTGATCGTTCCTGTCGTCGACCTCGATGCTGCCGTCCGGGCTGTCCAGGCCGGACCTGCGTTCGTCCCTCTCCTTCTTAGTGCCACCCTCGGGACTGTCGCTGCTGCTCCTGAGCTTCCTAAGCTCTTCCAAGCGCGCCTGGTCCGGCCTCTGCAGTCGTTGCTGGGCCATCCTCAGTGCCAGCGCGTGCCACTCGGGCTCGAGGATGTACTGCTGCGTGTGGTAGAGCGGGTTGTACAGCCAGGATGATTGCGGCAGCAATGGGGCAAATATCGATCCGAATATGGAACCCGTGGCGCCCAGAAGGTGAAGGCCTGCTGAGGAGACATCGGGTAGGTTTACTCTCGCGATGCAAGGAGTAGGATAAACCGAGCGGACGGAGAATTGATTTGGGCCTACCTTGGAAGTGAGGGTGGTGTCCGGAGGGGCTGGACGTCGTCGTGGTCGTTGATTCTGCCGGTGGAGTGGGGGCAGCCACCGAGGCGGTTGTCAGCAAACCAGGCCCGGGGTTGCCAGGTGAGGTAGCGGGGGTTACTTCTCGGACCGAAACGCTGATGGGGCCCAGGTCGCCCCTCGACGACTCTTCGCGATTGAAAGAGGAAAAAGGGGTGTTACCACTTGTAATTTATAAGGCAATTCGGAGGTTTGTCGATGAGAGAATCTAAGTTCGAGTTTTACCGTTTATCGACTCCAAGTTTTTGCAAGTTTTTGTAAGACAGCCTAACTCGTTATATGTCAAAGCCAAGTGCAAACCTAAAGAATGCATTAATTGATTCAATTCCTACAGTAAGTTAATTAGGGAAAAAGTATGTTTATTGAATGCTTAGCTTTTATAGCAGGCGGTAGAATATTTAATAGCATCCCAAATAACGTCCTGAAAAAAGGACAATAGTAAATAACAGGTTAAAAACAATAAGTTTTTTGTAGAATTCGAAATGAATAATGAAGCAATCCATGAAAGCAAACGGGCACTTATGTGCTCGATTATTAATGGTAGTACGCAGAAAATAAATATAGAGGAATTGGAAACTAAAATTAATGCAGATAGATATTAATCGAGAGTAAATGATAAAAATGTTCAATATGCAGCATGTATACTTCAAAGGTTTAAGCAAAATTGGTTCGTATAAAAATGTCGACCAATCTTTTTTTTTAAACTGTATACGATTGCACTTGTCTAGTGACTTTCGACATTAACCAGTGCGTTTATTTAATCTTTTATATGATCTGTAATCATTTATAGCTAAAGAATTATCAGAAGAAAGTTTATAATGGTGCACTCCACATAGAAACATTTGTATTGTTTATATCTTTTTGTTCCTTATAAAGACAATCGTGTAATAAATAAAAATATAATAAATAAATAAAATTACCAGCGTCAGAGTTTTAAAGCACAGGTATACTTAAGGAAGCATCAATTCTACGTTAATTACTTACATTAGTAGATAAAAGTACAACTTCATCAAATGATCACTTTGAAAGTAATTTTTTGTACACTTTTCGTCTTAATTAATGCAAAACTTTATGTTTCTCATACCGTTACATCTTTCTCTTCGTGATGGTACAAATGTTTTTTATATAATGCTAAAAGTGAAAAAGTGATGGGAATAAAAGTAACAATGCGCAGAAATCTTTTTGCACACAAATATAATAACTCCTGCTAGTTTTATTTCTATTATTCATTGATTTCTGTGAACATTCGATGAATCAGTGAAGTTCAATCCTTTAATCTACTTAACAATACTAAAAAAAGTGCATATTAATTTATGAATACAAAAATTAATCAAAAATCTGGGCGAAAATGTAGGATAGACCTTCCCTCGCATAAGACACAGTTTACAGTACAGAAAAGATGCTACTTTTCATGTTTTCAAACGAATAATAAATCCATAAATTCAAGAAAAAATGGGAAAACTTAGGAAGACTAATGAAAAGATAGATTTGGTACTCATTTTACCTTGAAGATTGGACATAACCACCAAATGAACGTTTATAGAACCGAAGATTAATTACTGCTTTAGAGAAGGATCCATTTCTAATAACACTGCAAGTTTATTATTACCAATGGTACGAATGTTTCAAAAAACACTTTCAAGAAGGGATGTTTAAACAAAAGAGGACTATATAATAGAAGAGCCTCGCCTGATCCATGTATCTCAAAGAAAAATATTTCTGTTCGTTTAAGATTTCCTCTGGAGCATGTCGAATGGACAACAGAACAATGGTGATAAGTGCTCTGTTCTAATGAATCGAAATTTAATTCATTAAACACGGATGGCATTCGCTATGTCGGATGTGCAATAAACAAAATGTTCAACCGTAAATATACGATAGGATCTATTAAGCATGAAGGTAGGATTGTCATGATATGAGGATCATTTCTTGTATGGAATTGACTCTTCGTACAGAATTAAAAGCAGATGACATCACATAATATATTTACAAATTATGGATAGCATAATGTTACCTGATGCCTGATAATGTAATATTTATACAGGCTAACGATCCGAAACGAAATGGAAAGACGGTTATGAAATGATCTGAACATAATAACATCTCTCTTCTGAAATGGCCAGTTCAATCGCCGGACTTGAACCCAATAATGCACTTATTAAACGAAGTAAATGTAAAATTACAAAGCAAAAATTTAATCAACTCGATGACTTTCTTGAGGAGGTAAGCACAGTATGGTCATTGTTACCATCGATATTACTTCAAAACCTAATTACGTCTATATCTCGTGAATATCAAGTGGTACTTGATGTCCGCGGTTTTATGTCGAAATATTAAAGTCCTGTGAATATCGTTCTTTTGCTTATATGTACAAGTAAATACTATCGTAATCTTTGTAGATCAAAAGTTATATTACGCTTCGACGTGATTTCTGCGTATTCGTACTCTTCTTCCCATAACTTCCTCATTTTCAACAAAGTATCCAAAAAAAAAAAACGTCTGTACTATCATTAATAGCAGAAAATATCGCTAAAAGAAACCTAAAGTTTGCATTCATTAAGACCAGAAGTATAAAGAAATGACCATCAAAGAAATAACATAGTCAAATTGTATACTTCTGTCTACGACTGTATATATGATATATCCACATCATTCGGAGGCGATCATTGAAACCGATAGAACACGTCTATAACCTGGCACAATGTCCGATACGCTGACATAACTCGAGATAACTCTGTCTTCACGCCAATATATATAACACACTTTTCTTAATAAGCATCACTCGTACAGTGACCAAGTGCTCGTACAGCGTGCAAGTTCTAAAGCAATGTCTGAAATTTGAACGATGGCTCTCTGGTGCACAAATCCAAATCTCTGTCCATTACGCTACCATGGCTTTCCCTGAATCCTGATCGAATAGCCTTCTGTAATCTTACCGGTATTCGTTCCAGGCAGCCTGGGAGATCTTTGTTCAATAGTATGGTGGAAGGGATTGAAGGCCGACGCACCAGCTGGCGTAGGATGTGTGTGCGAATGGTGACCGGGAGGTGGTGGAAGACAGTGCGGTGGTAGAGACCCTCGGGGTAATCCACCCCACCCTTGACTCGCTCCTTGCTCCAGACTCATGTGCTGTAGCCCTGTGCAATCGAAGAAATTCAAAATTATACATTCTACCTAAATCGTTCCGGTTAACACTTTCGAGCATAAACGACCACATATTCTTAAGGTTTGATAAGCAGCGCGTTTAACAGAAGATCTCAAAGATGCACGAATGATCGTGGGTATGAAGAAAACGACAAAGTTTTATCTGAGAAGTAGTTTTTGAGTATAAACGAGAGGAATAAATGCAGAACTATATATTCTGGCCTGTTCCTTCCAGTTGGCACTTTCGAACCACGTACGCTCGAAATACAATCGTCTCTCATTCGGATTGTCGTTGAGGAATCGCGAATAGCCGTGAGAACGGAAAGGAGATTTTATTCGGGAAATATCTTTTCGTGAAAAACACGGGGACGGGTATGCGCGTATAATTTTCGACGGATAAGCGATCATCCCGTGACAGATAGAGTCGCAGAAACAGGTTCTCTTTGACGCAACGAACGTTTGACGTGGATGGACAGTTAAATTTATCCAGTGGAGAATAGAGGGGCGATCAATCACCTTTTTTTTCGATGCCGACGAATATCGTACGGCCATCCAAGCATGTGTACGAATGCAATTAAATCCATGACGCGGGAAGAATTAATCTGCTCAAGCGCGATTCGAACAAACCGAAAACATCGCTGCGGATATCACCAGCCTCGATGATCACCAGTGCATAATGTCGCGAAGCTCCTTCGACGATCAAATCCAATAAGATTGAAGTACATCGAGACCGTGGATGAAACTGAGGAAAGTGCGCCTTTTTCACCCGGAAGCCGCACGAACGACGATGATCTCATTTCTCTTGCCTCTGGGAGAAACTTAGGAGAGACGGGGGAAGCGAAAGTAAGTTCCAATCGGCACGATATCGGTTTTTCGAAACACCTTGATCAATAGCAGATTATACCGTCATCTGTGCGGGGCAGTTTAAAAATTCCGTGAAAACTCTGAAGCCACCGGCGGATGGGAGAAGTGGGGGCGGTGGAGGGGAGGTTGGTAGGAGAGGTTGGCGGAGAAGTGGGGAGGTTTGTCCGGCCACTGGAACGCGGGCGTGGCCGGCTGTGCTTGCGGCAGCCACGATTGGTCGGACGAGAGCCCCCACCTCGCGCCGCTTCGCGATGGGTGGGGGCGGAAAAAGCTTGGTAGGGGCCGAAGGGGTGATTTTTAAGCTCTCTTTAAGCCAAGCTTGCCAGGGAGGACACCACTATCTCGCGTTCTACCACACCGGCATGGCACACCGAACAGACCAGCTGGGAGCATGCAGAGGGAGAGAAAGACAGAGAAAGTGCGAAGTGGAAAGACAGAGAGAAAGAGAGGCAGCCAGCTTGTAGCCTTGCTACTTTATGAGGGGATTAAGAAAACGATAAGAGGCACGCGAAAGCTCCGCTGCTACCGAGCTTAAGACGGCAGCGGGAAAATTTCTGTGCAGCCGATGCGCTAAGAATAAAGATCGCTCGTTACCAAATCGAGAATCTCGCTGAAAGACGCTTATAAACGAGTATCTAAAACATGGTTACCCTATACATCTCTCTTAAAATGCCTTCGGCTCTCATGAAGATAGGTACGAATAGTCGCCAACGAGTATACAACGCATTCTTCGTAATCTACTATATTCCAGCCAATTTGAAAAGATTTGTATATACAACCTAAAATTTCAGTTCGCGCACCATTATCTCAACGCAACTACTATTCCCCCTTGTCGGAAGCGTTTTAGAGATAACAACAAGGTAATCATCAAAAATACAAGGACTTTTGGGAAATATAAACGATTACCAAAAAAACTAAAATGTATAAGCGAAGATATATGGCAGGATACATAATGCAAAAGGTTCAATCAGAGTATCGAACGAACTGTACTTATATCTCCAGCAACGCACGGCCGCCATGTGCAAAATTGCGCTGTGCCTTATTCCCGCTTTATTATTACGGGAAGTAATTATACGAGGACGGACGAAGTATCGCGTCCTCGGGCTCAAATGGAAGCTTCGATCGTTAGTCGCCGTACGGCGGATCTATCTCAAACTGGTCGTAACATACTTTCAATTTAATAAACCCCAAAATGCCTCGCACCCTCTTTCGGTTGGAACTCGCGTGCCGGGCCAAGCGGGTGGCGGGCGATAATTCCGAAAACAAATGAAGACTAATGAGGGGAGAACCCGGCGAGATCCGGGAAAGAGCAGGAACGAAAGAGAGGGAGGACGGGGGAGGGAGTTGAAAGGGTTCAAGGAGCCGCTACCCTTTAAGGGGTGAGAAATGTTAAGCTTAAACGTTACGGCCCTAGGGTTAGTTGCCTTTACGTATGCCTTCCATTGGGGTACCGAAGCTTTAAGGGATGATGTATTATCGAGCAGTATGTTCAAAATGTGCTCCGCACTTTGGTCGCCCCACTTTGTAATGAAGGGATATGACGTCGGCTGCTAGCTTCTCCGCCTCTGCGCCACATGTCTCGCATTTGATTAAGAATTTTTAAACGTATATCCAGAAAGCGATCTGGTTTGTATTTTTACACCTACGTCCAGTTTATTTGTCTCAAAGATCTTCTACTTCCTTGTTAAATCTTTTCTTCTGTAGTTTACTAACCGGACATGCGTCCTGCATGCGAGCTTCAAGAAGGGCGTATTTCATGAACCAGATATTAATAGAAAAATCTAAACTAGAAACATTCCGTACCTTCTAAATCGGTTTAGAAATACTTGACATATTATGTTTCTTTATATATCACGTACGGTACATTTAATATTCTTAGCGATGATTAGTTAAACGTTCAAAATCAAATTATTAAGGATTACGATGAATACATTTACAGAGCAATGTTTGCGAGCTGGGACGTTATTTACTAGCCACTAAGTATTCCAAATCTTCAAATTCGTCGATTAGCGAAATAGCGTACCTCGCATTTAGAATACCTTCTTACGATCCACGATAAAGAGCGTGACCAAAAAGTTTGGCTACGTAAACGAAGAAGGATTCCCGGTCTGCGCCGGCACAAACTGTTCGTCACAGACGATGGACGCGCGTGAAGAACGCCGACGATAAAGTGTTAATGAGACGTTGGAAACGTTGGGTTGAAACCTGACAGGGTAGCCCAAAGTAAAGAGTAAAGCCGACCGTACGGGTTACTCACTTAAACTCCCCAGCGCCCCTCCCCCTCCCCCACCCGCCAGCCGCCCGCACCCTCCGCACTTCGTGCACAGAGATACATAATAAATTAATTCGCGTATTTTCCTGTCCTCCTTATCTATTCAAATCTATGCAAAACAGGCGTTAAAACGCCCTTCTTACTCCTAAGGCGTTAACCCTTGTGAAGCTTGCCCCCTCTTTTCGCCGTCTTCTCCCCGCTTACCCCCTCCCACCCCTTCGTTTCTCACGTCCTATCCTCTCACTACCGCCAGTTGGATGTCTTTGCACACCCACCCTTTGCGCCCGTTCTCATTATCGCGTCGCAGCAACCCCTAAAATGCCAGCCTGGAAAGGTCCCTGGCACCGATCTAAGCTTCACGAGGAGATATTTCGAGAAAGGATGAGAAAATTGCTATCTTTGTTCCTTTCACTCCTGCTCCAACCTCCCGCCCTCCCCCTCCTTCCGCCCCTTCTTATTTGTATTCGCACCTGTTACGAAGCTAGAAAAGCAAAAATCTGATAATTCGTTGCCCCTGATATTCCTGACTTGGTCGTTGATATTTCTTTTTATATTACCTTGGGCGATCGTTCTTTTTGTTGGAATGAAGAAAACACGAAATAGCTAATAATTAAAGCAAAAAGGGAAATTAATTAGAAATCTACCTCGATGGAAACTGCATAAATCTGTAGTGCTAATATTGACCATTTCACGAAAACTCTATAGGAAGTGTCTCCTGCTCGCATAAATATATCGCCAGAATTTTACAAGAAATTTTGATGTAGGGAGACATTCTTTTACAGCACGTTTACTATGCACTCGTCGTTGTACAACTAAACCAAAATAGTATTATGGCTCTGCGCAATAAATACAAAATATTCCATATTTCAAACTCTCAAAAAATTCTATCCGAAATACACAATGCTTACGGAAAAACAAGCGTACCTATATCAATATTGGCCTGACATTTTTTCATCCTCATAACGAGTAAAAGGTGCTCTGAAAGTTTAGCCACCTGTTACTGAAATACTCTCTATACGTAAGTGTCATTTGCAATGTGTCAATTTCGCGTATCGCGTAGTTTATACCTGATGTCTGTAAGACAATAATGATCTTTATATTTATTCCAACGTACTTTTTAGTAAGATAATTATACAAGAAAAAGGCAAATGTCGTACAAGGCACCCTTGCACAATGGAGAGCAGGATAATGGGAACATCCATGGTCTTGAAAGCTCGTTCCTTGGTTTTTGGATTTTTCTCGTCCCCAGCAAAAGCGAAGACGATTCGAATAGGAGAGTCCCTGGTGGTAGAGAGTATCATTAGTTACCGTCGCTTCCAGAGAAAGGCCCTGGTCACCGGACCTGATTAAAAGACGGGCCACCCTTGGAAGACACGCAGGAGGGTGAAATGTGACGCGAATTTAAAGGATCCGCCGTGATTTGGGACAGGGGCGGACAGGAACAACCCTTAAAAACGTTCCCTTTAAGAACCGAGCACCGCACTCGTGAAGGGTTACACGAGGATTCTTGATCGTGTGTGCAGCCGTGAAAAAGCCCTTTAACCCATTATATGCCAAAACCAAGTGCAAACCTAAAGAATACACTAATTCATTCATTTCTTACAGTAAGCTAATTAAAGGAAAAATATTTCTATTGAGTTTGTGATTTTTATAGTAGTCGGCACAACATTTAGGTACAACAATTAAAACTAAAGATTCTTCCGCTTAGGTAGTAATAAATAAAAAACGAGCGTTCCAAAAAAGAGACAATAGTAGATAATGGATTAAAGATCTGACGAGCTTGTATCAATTTCGAGATTTCATACTTTGTGTAGAATCGATATTGTTTTTATGGTAGACTTTCTAATGTGTTGGTCAATTGAGAAAAGAATTAACAGAGATAAACTAAAAATGTGATAAATAAAGCTTCCCTCTGAGTTTATGCCGAAAGAAGTATGTATATGAGCTTGTTCAGCGTATAAAAACAAATAAGTAAATTGACACAAATAACTTACTCCTACAGAGCGTCTTCTATCGACAATACAAATGTCGTAAAATGAGACATAAACATGTGTATGATAGAGTGTTTTACAAATTAAACGGAGAAAAAACTGTGATAAATGCAAAGCTGTGATAAATTCGAAACAAATATCGTTATTCCTTTTACTACACGCTTTTATGTTTATCCATCTTAAATGCATATGAATAGTATTCTAAACGTCTGTTGTACGCTTTTGTGTCATACTGTATTTTCTCAGATTTATATATTTTCAATTAGTATAACATCAACAAACAGTGTAGCCATTGTAAAAAATAGAGGCTAAATACTTTTTAACATCAATCTTGGAATATCAAAGGTATTGACCAAACATTTTGTAATTAGGACTGTTATATTTTACACTGTACCTTCTCATTTTATACACATCATCTTATCTCTTATTTCCATTTCAGCACATACACGAAACGTGAGTCTCATTAGTTGACCGTAATGTACAGCTTAAACGGAAAGTTAAACAAAATATGCTCTGCATTTAATATGTTAATCGTCTCTCCCAATTAATTCATTCCGAATATTTACACAAGTAAAAAACCGACATTAGAAGATTTGACACGATAATCAATTTGTATAAATATTCATTATTCATGTTATCCGTTTTTTATTAAGAATATCACATAATGCACGAAGATGGTATATTCTTTGACGGACACTTTCTCTTACTACTTTATAATGAAACTATTTAGTTACTTGCGATAACGTATTAGAGGAACAATGAGTATAAGTAATCGTGAATTTGAAGGATATACAGAACTTTTACCAGCTATAAATAACACTCGAAAAGCAAAATCAGCTGTGGTTGGTATTATCGCGAATCGGCGGCACCAAAGCTTCGACAAAGTAAATTTGATCTGTTACATTAATCAATGTTTGCTCATGTAAATAAGGTTGGAAATTATGTCATCGGTAATTTATTAGAAGCTAATCCAGGGATATTAACAAAAGAGCTTGCTGAAGGATGGTAGAAATTATATCGATTATTATGGTATACAATATAATAACTTCGATATGAACAAGTTGTTTACTAAGTTGCTTTTTAACTAAACCTACGTAAAAATTTCTGTTGCCAATCAGTACCCGCTACGCTCAAATATTCTGCATTAAGTAAATCATTCCATGACAAATTATGGTCTCTTATCCAATTAATATACATATCGTCTACCAAATTCGAAGTCAAGTCTATACAGTCGAGCATCTACAAATCCAAGAAATAAGTAATCGCAGCTGATAATTCCTCTCGAGAATATTCAGTTTGGGGAAACGATTAACGGAAAGAAGAGGAGGTTCCGCTTTAAAAGAGGCCGCGAATTTACTGCAAAACGATCCAAGAACGAGGCGACAGTTTTTAACTGAACGCTCCTAACAATCTCCCCCAAATGAGGTAAAGGCCACCTTATTGAAACAGGGGTCGCGATTTTTCCGGTGCCACCCCACCCCCGTAGGCGGTTAATTGACACTGGAGGGTGGAAAGGAAGGGGCAGAGGATGGGGCCGCGCGAACTGTTCTTGTTAACTCGAATCCCAGCTCCCGCGATTTTTCATCCCCTTAGCCAGACTGACAAAAATCGGGGTGCTTTCGTCCTTGGACGATCTCGGTAAGGATCTTGCACGCGATACCTGTCACCGGATACATTCATTTTCCACGGTGTGATCACTGCAAGACGCGATTTCACGTCCAACTTATAAACGTGACTTTCGAATGAGAGAAGAAAATTCAAATTCTACCGATGGATTTTTCTGCGCAGCATTTACAGCGCAGATACGATTCAGTTTTCCATCCAATATACGTATCGTAAGCATGATAATTTAAAGAAGCATCATTTTGCGATCGATTGTATATTGCTGTTGAGAGAACGGTAGCATTATATATAATGTTATGTTAGCAAGAATATTTTTTTTATACTCGTTTATATATATTTTATTTATATATTACTCATGTATTTTTCTTATTCTATGCAACTTTTGGTTTTTAATAATGTAAATTATCAAAACCGACTGCCTAAAAAGTGGTTATATATTTTCATACTGCGTTCTCATGATGGGAGTGAGGATCTTTTAAATATACCTAATACGTCTTATTTTCCTAGATTCATATATCTGCAGTTTAAGTGCCATATAATCTCCATGGATACTTAATAATTGCATGAATAGAACTTCGATGCGATGATGTGGACTATATGTAACAACTCACACTCTGACCGGTTCGATTTTTTTTTTGGTTTACGCGTGAAAAATGTCTAAGATATATGATATAATATTATATATTATGACGTGGGTCCTACATTCTACATTGTATCCTATGGATCCGAAGCAATTAATTATGTTCGACCGAAAAGGTACGTCGTTCCTACCCTTGTTGACCCCATTTTATTTCTAGTACCTTCTCCCCCGTGAAGACCATCTATTTCAGGCATACTACATATTGCTTTCATAAGTGCTTTCGTAAGTGTAATCCTTTTAGATACTTACACAAAGCCTGTTCTCTAGTTTACTCAAAAAGAAGGAGTAGAATTGGCCGTTCAATGTCATTTCCAATGGAGCGAATCATTTGGAGCATATTGTGTATTGGTTACCGCGTATACATTGCTAAGGGAACACACATTGCATCTGAAGTGTCTGTAATTTGAGATTTACAATAATTTATTTTCAATTCTTTCCTCGCTATTCATATATTTCAATAAACCGCTGCTAATAAAAACGTTTTACAATGTAAAATACATAACGGACATAATGAAACCTATTCCGCATCCTATCATTAGGTTATATTCTCAACGATAGCAAAACGCATGAAACATTGATACCTAAAAGTAATATATTGAGCATTGTCCGTAATCAAAGAATATGGTTAAACTACAGAAAATTAAATATTATAATAAAGGGTGTACCAAAATTCACCCAAAATTTAAATTATCCGCCATTTGCGGTAAAGTATTGCGAACAAAAAAAAAAGAGAATTTAATGCATCCATAACGAGTCGCTGTTCGATGCGAATTTTGGAATAGAGGCATCATCAGACCATCCTTCCTCGAATAAGTCAGGCAATAACAGTTAATGGTGCTCGCTATCGCGATACGATAATCCAGTTTTTTGTGTCTAAATTGCAAGACATGGATCTGTACGACATGTGATTTCCTAAGAAATAATTCAAGCCTTGCTGATTCAATTCAGTCTAAGAAGTAATTGAATTACTGCATGAGTAATTTCCTTGTCGCAAAATTTCCCATTTCGGTAATCAAAATTTGCAGCCCAGATTATCCGAGTTAACGTCGTTGGATTTTCTTCTAAGGCTTTTGAAGTCTACAGTTTATGCCAACAAGTCCACAATTATCTGCGGAAGAAATTGAGTCGTGTATCAATAAAATTTAGCCACATTTATACAAAACGGTCATAGAAAATTTCAACAAAAGAGTGCAAATGTGCCAGCAATACCGCGGAGGCTATTTACCTAATACGGTATTCCATACATAAACCTAAATTGTATATTTTAAGAATCAATAAAAACTGTACAATTTTTAATCATAAACCTGCGTTCTCTCTGAAAATTACTTCTAGCATAAATTTTGCGACACCTTTCACTCGTATACAATTAAAAAGAAAAATAGCTTTTAATCCCGTAAGCCTACATTCTTCCTCCAATAAGTAATATAACACGCACAGCTACTCGTGTCGCTTTCTTTATTCATAAAAATATTTCATTATTTAATTATCGCCGTTGACTGCTATCCTCATTTATCCGAGTGATTATCATAATATATGCTGAAGCGCGTTCCAAAACACGCTATCTGTGATGTACATACCGAATGTAAAACGCTCGAAATAAGGGTTATTCAAACATGACTCATCCTGGTGGAAACCCTTCTCCCTCTCTCTCTCTCTCTCTCTTCACTTCACCACCGTAACTCCATTGTCGAGAAATATTCAGCAGAAGTCAAAGACGCAAAGGAGGAGTCAAGGATGAGAAGGATAAGTGGAGAGTCTTTGGTTAGAGTAGCCAAGAACACCGAGGAGAAGAAACATGGTCGATGTGCCGGACTTCGAAGGCCCGTCACCCTCCGTGGAGAGCATCAAATTCGCCCCTACTATCGAGGTAGGCCCGAGCGAAATTTAATAACATCCCCCTAGTTACACCTCAATGGGCACCTTAACAACCCCCGGGCAGGCGTCTGCCTTGCGCCTTCTGCCCTCCCATTCTTCTTATCAACCCCCCGAGGCGGATATCTAATAAACCACCTTTTGAAACGCATCTTCATCGGGCCACCGATAGCATCTCCTCTCCCCTTTTGCTGGGGGTGCTCAAAAGGTGCATGGCCAACCCTCGGCCGGACTGGACGGAGGCGCAACCTGTGCGACGGTCGGCAAACTACCATCGAAAGGGTTAGAAAAAGCGCCGGACGGCACTTGAAATAAACCGATCGATGGCCAGACGATACCGCCGGTATTCATCCAACCGGTAGGATGTAGGTGACCCATATGTATAAACAGATCGGCGTTATTCACGGAATCCAATTCCCGGACGATGCGATTACAGGCCGATTTTTGGGCAACTGGCTCTTCTCTCGGGCATACTTTGGTGAGGGAAAGTGTTACTTTTGTTGGTACTCGTGGGCACTCGAATGGAATAGTCGGGATATTGTAAATACATCAACCTATCAGTCACTGTGGGGACATATTTATATATAGATCGATGGCTCTTCTTTCGAGCATCTTTTGGCAAAGGAAAGTGTTACTTTTGTTGATAATCGTGGACACTTGATTGTAATATTCGTGATATTGTTAACGCTGAACCTACCAGTCGCTTTGTGGATATATTCATGTATAGCATATATATTCTTGAAGAAAAAGAGGAATAAGAAGAGACCTCAACAGATCGATAGAATGATTCAGACTCCACGGTAAAATCATAGAAATTCACAAAAAATACTCCTCAACGAAGTACAGCAATTTTTTAAAGAAACTACTGATCGGTCATTTTAACGGTTTTGGTAGGTTAGTGTTAACTCGCGCCTCTGTCAGGTTAACCATGAAAATTCTTATAAAAACCTGTACTCATTTAAATTTCGCTCATAGATCGTGTTGTACATTGTAGCTGTTACTTTTATTTGTAGTTATCAACGGTTGAATAGAATTTTCATTATATTGCTACGTCGTATCCTTCTGTTTTCTTGTAACACGCCGATGGCTCTTCTTTCGAGCATCTTACGGTAAAAGCAATTGTTATTTTTATTGGTACTCGTAGATAGTCGGATGTAATACTCGTAATATTGTTAACTCGCACTCCTGTCAGGTTAACGATGAAAATCCTTACAAAAGTCTGTACTCATTTTAAAGCTCGCTCATAGATCGTGTTGTATATTGTAGGAGATGTTTTTATTTGGAGTCGTCAACGGTTGAATAGAATTTTCATTACGTTACTACGCCGTGTCCCCTGTCCGTATCCACGAAAATGTTACAAAAAACTGCACTCCTCTTCAAGCAATCTCGTAGGTCCTTGTAGTTGCAATATATGTCATCTACAAGCGTCTATTAGCTAGCAACATTTTTTTATCTTATATATGCTATAAAATTTGAAGTTATTAGTAAAGATCGATCTGGTTTACATTGAACGTGATAAAATACAAAACCGTATTTGCAATAAGTAATTGCATTTATTTTTTATTATCGTTTATTTTCTCATACCTCCTTAGCATGGTCGAAAAAGTGTGTACGCTTTATTGACCATTGCGCACGCGCACTTCATATATACATTCCTCATAACATATGCAGCGTATGAACTAATAAAGAATACTGATAAAATAAATAGATAAATAGACGTTGAAGTACTTCATGTTTAATCGTGAAAAATACGCAATATTACTTTGTTCCAGCAATATCCATTCTCACTACCTTTTATGGGCGGTCTCATCGCGCTCTTAAAACCCTTCATCATTGGGTGTTTTTCGCGCGCGTTTACTGTTTGCCGCAGGCAGTTCGTCCGACAGAAACAGAACGTTCATTGAAATTAACATACCCGCTGATTTTTCCACAGTGCTTTACTGAAGATTTTTACTCACGCTGTGATTAACCGATGGTTTCAAATAAAAACCTGTATACGATGTAAAAAGTGGTTAAATAAAACGCGTATCCATAGATAATCGGAAATATTCGATAACTTGCTAATAACCTCCAATCATGGTAATACAAAATGTCCGTTATATATTAATATGTTAAAGAAATCATGATTTATCTAAATATTTGTAAAAATATTCTTAGCAAACGCAGCAAATACACAAATGGCAGTCTTAGAGATAACAGCAAATAAAAAATCTTAAAAAATGTTTAAACATATCATATGGTTAAAGAAGAACGCTTTACCAATGTAAATTAAACATTCGTTAAAATAAGCCTATAAGCAAATACTTTATTGTGATCTATCAAAATTCTTAAGTCGCGTTGCCTGCTATCAACAATAAGGAAAAGATATCTTATAACAACGTACGGTAAAGGGTAATAAAATCTTGTGGCCATTCACGATAAAAGGAAGCGGTAAAAAGTAACATAGACAACACAAAATATCCTGATACGCAGACCACAGATCAAACGTTTCGAAACTCACTTTAATGCCCTGGCTATGAGACAAAATTTATGGACCGTCGGACAAGCTATCGATTATATCATAAAACCGTAGCGTACCGTTACTCTGCAAATACACTAAGACTATGAAATTGAGATAAAATGCATAATTTCACGCAAAATAATAATATATTCTTCAAATGGAGACGCACTTAGCACGGTAAATAAGCATGTAGCAAGTACTGCTTAGAAATGCGACGAAAAAATGAAATAAAATGTTTGCAGATGTTTCACGTTCGTCCATCGCTGAAGTAAAAATTCTGGTAATCAAGAATATGGACAAAGCGCACAAGAAACTCATGTACAAGTTAGTCCCAAAAGTGTCTTTCGCTATCTGCACGCAGCTGCTTTATACGTGAATGTTTGACGTGCGAAAACAACAGCAAGATATAAAACATGAAACCCAATCTAACCCATGTCGTAGTCATTATCTTCATTCGTTCTTCACCTGTATACATAATTCAATAAAATAATAAAAAATAAGAAAATTCGTGTACTTAGTATTTCCTTATAAAACGAAAGAACCACCTAATACACAATCCAAAAAATCCTGATGGGGTATGCTCGATGGATCTTGATAAATATAAGAAGTAGTGGCATTCGTCTGCTCGATCAAAGACCACCACTTCTCGCATTGGAACGCCAGAAAGGCGACCAATGTCCAAGAATTCAAAAAATAAGGCGGACTAAACTCTCCAGCTCTCGGTTGCTATATAGTGATTGCATTAATAGCGTCAGGTAACCAAAAATACGAAGAAAGAGGAACAGGGTTTCGAAGTTTCGCAGAAGTGGAGTGGTAACAACTATGGTTCCCGATCTAGCAGTCGAAAAAGGGGTGAGGAAGGGGGCGGGGGCGGGGGCAGCGACGAGAAATCGACGGCAGGACTGCTGGTCCATACTACCCCCGGGAGACAGAAGGGAGCGAAGCTCCGTTGAGCCGCTTATCATGCCGAAACAATACAGTGTCGGTGCACCAGTATCAGTACCCGACCCTCCGTGCTCGAGGCTAGTCCCATCAAAATTTCGAGCTCTGAACGAATTTGAATGGAATCCGTGCCGCTGAACCGGCCCGTCCGCAGCCCGAAAAATGTCCGGGAAAATGATTTTCGTCGTTGAACGGCTTTGACCGTGGCGGGATAGGTACGGATGAAGCGTCAAAGAAAACTATCGAGGCTTACGCGTAAAAGCGCTCTGCGGCTGAAGCCGAGGGCGTGGTTACCGTCACGTTGAAATGTACAGAATGTAGAAGACCTGCTGGTTTCTTCATGGTCGACAGAGTACATGGCAGCCACTCGTTAATTCCCTGCTTATTTCTTATTGATCGACACGCTGAAGTGCATGCTAGTCATAATTGAAGGATATTATAACTTTTAGCGGCGCTATCGTGGTTATGATAGGCAGAAAAAGCTGAACGGTATAGAAATGTGTAAGTACACGAACAATGTTTGCGTGTAAAGGCAGTAATTATTAGAGTAGGGTTGAGATGATATAATTAATATTGGAATAAATGGATTATTGTATGATATTTTATCATTGGTGCAAAATCAGCAGAATACTCTTGGCGCCAACGTGTTGATTTGTTTATTCTGCGATCGTTTATGCAGATGTGTAGAGTATAGTCACAGTGTAGTAATAAACTCGGCTTTCAGAATAACCTAACCTTCCAGGATAACTAAATAACCAAAACTTGAATGGTCGTAGAATAACAGCTAAATGATTTTCTTCGGTATCCAAGGAGAATAATTCCATATTCTAAAGTAAATGGTTATAATGATAGAGTTAAAACGGTTATAAGAATTTAGGTATTTAATTTTTTCATATAACGGTATTTGTATCTTAAAGAGAATTTCAAAGAACGATGTACATAACTTTATCAATTTTCTCTGCTCTTGTTTTGTGGAATATATATTATACATATTCCAAGACATTTTTTATCACTTGCTCATAATTTGTGCAATAAATTATTATATACACCATTATATATATACATATTCCAAGACAATTTTTACCACTTGTTCATAATTTGTGCAATAAATTATTATATACACTCTGTAACCACTTGTTTAATTAGATATTCTGTTGTTGGCATAAACCGTTATATCGTAAAACATCTTTAACTCTCTATTTATGATTCTTACAATGACTTAACGTTTTTTATATTTAAGAAGTCTTTGTTTCTCTGACCACGTGGTACACATTGACTTTCTGTCCTGAAGTGTTTAATACTATAAATACTAACACGAATAATGGCTGGTTTTTTCTTATATATTTCTTTGACAATTTTTAAATTTTATAATGGCGCATTTTTGACGAATTTCCATCGTTTTTTTGCAGTACGCGAATAATTAAACCAATCCGCATAACTTTCCTTGTTTACTCTCTTCTTCATCATCATTTATCGTGTATTCTAACGTATCGAAATATTGGCCAATAGTTTAATTGTTAACGTTTTACTTACCAATATCATTTGCACACATCTATTTCCTATTCCACACAACTTATCCAACGTAATCCGAAGGCATTTTATACCTATCCTAAATATTACCGTTCCCATCGTAACCACATGCTATACAGTACTCAGGCCCATCGTTATCAATAATAACAAAACAATTATTTATCACAACACGCACACCGAAATACACCAAAGAATACCTCGCACTTTATATCTCGAAAAAACCGCTTCTAGCGAGCAGCGATCAATCGTTAATGAAATAAACCATTTTCTTTTTAAGATGCATATATATATATATATATATATATATATATATATATATATTTATATATTATTTCGAGCAAGAAGTCTTGAGAACTGATGATGTTCCACGATTTACTCAAAAGTCAGAAAACTGACAGCACAAAATACTCCGTAACCGTGAGAAATCTTTCCAACCCAAGTACAACCGAGAAATGTTTATAAAGCAAATGAAAAGAAACATATCGATAGACATCCGTTGGGTAAAGCGCCAAGAAACCAGCCTGCCCAAAGTTTCTTCGCGCAGGCCTTGAGCGGACTCCTTGGCGCGGGGTCGAAAGGAAAAGGCAGAGTTCGCGCCCGGGGCTTAATCAGAGTCTTCTCCACTTAGACACCCGTGGCAAAACTCAATTTTGAGTCGGTGCCTGCCGACGCTCAATTTTGACACCCCACGTAGCCACGAAGCCAGCGGAGAAGGAACGCGAAGAGGGGTTGGAGGAGGGACGCGAGCCTTGCGAGGGCGGGTTTGAAAGCAAGGCTGCCTCCGTAGCCTGTGGAAGACGGGCTCGAGGGGAGCGGGGATGGAAACTTAGTTATCCATCGACGCTGAGGCGCCGCGGGAGGCTGAAGGTGAGCCACCGGAGGCAGGTACCCGCGAATTTGCCGCCGACGGCGGGGCGCGTGTCTTCGATTAGAGGGGACCCACTTACCCGACAGCTTGAATCCCAATGGGTCCTGCGGATGTCCGAAGGGGAACGGCCTAGGTCCGAAGTGAAAAGGATGAAATGCCTGGTGTCCTGAAACGTGACACGGATTCGTAAGTGCAAGGAAGAAACTGCGGAATAGGACGGTGTCTCCTTTCCTTCTACTTCAGCTCTGCTTTAAATCTAAAGCCGATGATGGTGGACCGGTATTGCGATCGACATCTGCTTGACTATATGAGTCGTTTATTTTGAAAATGACCTAAGTGCGTTTATATTCGAATTGGGATATTTAAGAGTTTGCGATGGGATGAAATTAAGGATGTGTTTATGTGTAGGATAGCAATGTCTCGCGCCGCTTGAGTGTATCTAAGAGAGTTCAATTTAGAATTTGTATTAAAATAATTATTAAGTGGATAATATGTGCTTTTTTCCGCATATGGAGTTAAGCTACTTTCTAAATGGATTACTAGATTTGTTGTAGATTTTGAAAGAATCCAAGTTAGTTCGACGTATTTTAAAATGCCTCAGATTGGAGGAACGATATTCGATTTCTTTTATATTTCTTTGCTACACTTTGAGAACACAATTTATGCGATTCAGATCTAACTATATAAATTACATGATAATTTACTGCTCATCAACATTTTGCGTACGCGGAAGGAATTAGGAGAAGTCTTGGTACTTTGAAAGTATATATCATAAAATACAGTCTATCTCTTATAAATATAGTTAAGTCTTATATTTTTATAAAGTGATGTCAATACAATACTTTTGGATTTATGTGTCTAAAATTATTGTATCGTCTAAACACACTTAATTGCAAAATGTTGTTTACGACTACTAAACACGTCGATTATTGACTTCATTCTTATTTAGATATAATTTATTTCCATAACGGAAATTGTATAATAAATGTTAATAGTCATTCATTTTCTATAGACATTACTAAATTATCAAATTCTACCAAGATGTATTATATTATTGTAACATAAACAGTTATAAACATAAATCGCCTAAATGTTTGAGCTAATTCTTTGAAAAATAATATAGAAAAGACTCCGATTACATTAATGGCTCTTAGACGTGTATACGAGCTTATCACTCCCAAAAGGTACATGTACAACATATGCAACAATCAAAAAAATCTTCCAAACAAATAAATATCGATGGTCCAAAAAATTGAATCTGTATCGTGCCAAACAACACACATTGCAGCTTACATTTAAATCATAATTCTAATAATCTTGTACAACTAAAGTGAAAATGGAAAAGCGATCAAAAATTTATTAACTCACATGCAGAATCATTGCAAATGATCATTAGCAGAATATTGTTTGGTGAGATATCGAAATATATAAAGTATAACCAGGTCATAATGGATGCCATAGATTTTCGAAAATAAAAATTGCGCGATATATATATTATTGTATATAACCTCTAATATTGCATACGCGTTAAGTTTACACCGGTATAAGACAAATCACAAAGCAGAGAACGTCGAAGTTTTCAACATAGAGCAGATTAAAAATGTTAAGCCCTTTACATACAAACAAAACGGAATTGATCGCACCCGAAAAATGTTATTTAATTTGACTCGACTGAATAATTATGCGCAAGCTAAGAACAAGAATATTTTATTCTGAAATTTTTATTGTTATATAACATTTAATCAGGTTCATATATAATGTTAACATAGATCAATTACTTATAATTTTTACTAAACTTAATTGTCTAGTATGGCAAGATTACTACTATACCGAACACTACTTTCCATGTGCTTCTTTCTGATTTACCGGTTTGTGGATGCAACTTTGTTATTGGTACTGTTGAGAAGGTGAAAAAACAAACCAAAATCGGTGCATGAGTGAAGCTACTGAGTAATCTATTATAATAATACACTGCACGGCGTCCGCCGAAAATAGCTCTTGTCGAATTAAACTCATCAAAGTCTATAATGACACATGAAATGAATGACGACCCCAGTTCATCATTGTATGTCAAGGGATTAAGTTAAAAAATGTCTGTGTTGCATCGGTAAATTATTTTTTTACACTATCTGAATATAAGAAACTATTACGATCAGTACGAAATGATATTCTGCAATATTTATATAGTAGCTGGATATTTTACCCAACCTTTCTATTGCATATTGCAGTATAATCTCTAGAGGAACACTACAATTTTCATTTTGGATATTTGATCACGGTATAAAAGCGAGTATCAAGTATGCTCCATGTACTGGACGTAAAACGTCGATGGATTAACGGAGGCTAATGATACAGTTCGATGCATGCTTGACGGTCCCATCGATCAAACTTATTCCACTTAAGTTACCCACAGTTGGTAAAATTGCACTCACTTGTTTTGGATCTGGGCTCCCTTGGACCGTCGACGGTGACCTTGATTGCTTTCGACAAGGTGGCCACTTGAGGAGGTGAGGTTTGAAGCATGATCGTCAGCGTAAAGCTCTTCCCTGAAAAGAGAGGAAGAACGTGCAATAAGGACGTACGAAGAATTCTTGCCCAGCGCAAAAGGACGAAAGAAACATTGCCAACCAGCCAACTTTTCTCACCTTTCTAAAGGATGTCTCAAAATTCACGCAAGAAGTAACTTTGATAGAAAACAAAGGTTTATAATAAAAAATTGTAAATTTCTTATTGATTCATAAAGTATAAGGTTATGTATGAAATAGTATTGCGTTGGCAAGTAATTGCGGATTTTATTGTGGAATGATTTTGGTTAAATTTTTTGGTATATTCACGTATTACAAATGTCAAACCCACGATGTTATTTTCACATTTCATATTTTGATTGTAATTCGGTAAAAAAAAATTGCGATGTTCGGTTACGCAGCTCTTATTTGTCGTTGGTTGGAAAGTAAAATTACTGGCCTCCACAGCTTTGTTGACATCTACGTTCTTTTGTTGAAATTTTCTATGGCCGTTTTGCATAAATGTGGTTGAATTTCATTGACACAGCGCTCAATTTCCACTTTTAAGGCGAGGGTGGTCGTGGTGTTGTTGACATAAACCTTAGACTTCAAAAAACCCCAAAGAAAGAAGTTCAATGGCGTTAAATCGGATGAATTGGGAAACTACACGACCAGGAAATAACTCATGCAGTAATTAACACTAGAACTACTAAACCAGTCAAAATGACTGGTCGGTCGTTTCGTTAAAAAATCGTAGTGCTTTATAACGACGTTTTTTTTTGAGATTTTCCATGATTTTCATGCAGTATTTAGATCACCATTTTGATTTACTGAAATTTCCTTTTACTCTCCCCTCTTTTTTAAAGATGTATGTGGTGTTCTAAATATACTCAGAAAATGGCTGGTAGTTCTAGTGTTTAATTGCTCCTTGGACTGTATGGCATGTGGCACCGTCTTGTTAAAACCACATGTCGTAAACATCCAGATCTTGCAATTTAAGCACACAAAACAGGATTATCGTATCTCAATAGTGAGTACCATTAACTGTTATTGCGTAACCAGCCGCATTTTCGAAAAAGAATGGTCCGGCCATGCCTCTAGCCCAAAATCCGCACAAAAAAAGTGACACGTTGTGGATGCATTTGTTTCTCAACGATCACTCGTAGATTTTCTAAACTCCAAATGTTACAATCTTGACGATTAACTAAGCTATAAAGATGAAAATGAGACTGCCAAGTCTGCCACAGTACCTGCCAAACCTTCATTATTTTTAAAATATTACTCAACAATGAAAACGCGTTGTTCTTTCGAGTAGCGCTCCATTTTGAATAACCCTGAACTGTCAGCTGTCACGCAATCTTTTTTTCCCTCGCAACACTTTACCGCAAATGGCGCAAAATTCAAATCTTGCGTGTATTTTGGAATACCTTTTACCTAATTCCGTCACAATCTCTCTACAATTTACATCGACTTCA
The DNA here is from genome assembly GCA_038496175.1 of Ampulex compressa. Lineage (NCBI taxonomy): Eukaryota > Metazoa > Arthropoda > Insecta > Hymenoptera > Ampulicidae > Ampulex > Ampulex compressa. The sequence goes on from JBCFXI010000677.1 coordinate 71,986, forward strand.
AAGTAACCTTGCTTTGAAGTACTCTACGCTATCGTTTCTTCAGATAATCAGAGAATAATTTAAATTAAAAGGCTACTCGTTAGCCGGTAAGAAATTTATTGCTTATATTAAATTTCTTGATTTTCCTAAAAACATAAAATTGCACAGAAAGGATGATTAAATAATAATCAGATCGGCAAAATCCAAAAAAAATAGAAATTCAAAAACGTTTTCCTTTCTTATTTATGCCGACTGTTTTTTAATATGTGAAAAAAGTAGTAACAATAATTTACGTAAACATGTATTCTGTTTGACATTATTTTAAAGTTGACGATCTTTATAATTATCTTTATAATCGGTCCCTCATGGAGTGATCGATTTAAGTTGAACCGTGCTGCAATGAAACGATGGAAAACCATAAGGGTTAAGAAGATAATCCTATTTCCCAGTTTTTGTGGTCCTCTATTAAGACATTCCCAGCAACCTGTGTTACGTACCTCCCTATTCGTGCTAACGTAATTACGTAAAACTATGTTTTTATAATCTCATAATGCTGTCGAGTATTCAAATGATTCAAGTTAATCAAAAAATTGACAATCTCTGTCGACGATTCGCTGACGACACGCAATTCCACAAAGTAAAAACGGTAAAATAATTTCCTACGAAAATTAATAAGCAGCATAGAATTATTTCATATACAAAAGAAAGTCAGAGGCATAGGAACCGGTTTGAAAAGCAAAATGCCCATTTGATAAACATAATAAATATTACTCCAAAGCAAAGTTTCTTAAATGCTTCAAATATTTCAAAAAGTCTACACAATTTATTTATCTCGTTAGTTACAAAAATCTCACGATTCATCCAAAAGCTAAGACGATCTTAATCAATATCCGCAAAAAGAAAATTAATCACATTGACTGTACATTACTGTTTAACTTACTGAATTGAGAGGCCTCAAATATCTGTATAAAAATAATAATGTAAATCTTTGAGTTAACCCATTTGCATCAGAAGGAAATATGAAAAGAAAGTCTTAATCACAACATTTTTGTATCATATTTAAACACAAAAATGACTACAAGTAAAAGAATTTCATATTTCATCATTATAAGAAAAGATAATTTGCATATATGTGGTTTACCTACATGTAATTTTACTAATTATGGCGGAAATGTTCATTACTTATTTTGTGCAGTATGATAGTATTCAGATAACTCAGGTATGATGTACTTTAAGTAACTCATTTCATTCTTCCCACTCAAATTCACTGTCACTCTCATTTAAACTATTATCAGCATCATCACTATCGGATCTTATTTCAATAATTCGTCTTCTCTTCAATAGCCTTATTTTTTCTTCACTATAATCAAAATAACTACTTTCATCTCCAACAACACCCTCGATGTCTATTTTTTAGTTATAACGACAGTAACCAGCACTAATAACGACATTGACCAACAAAGTTTAGCGTATGCATACGCATGCAAATGGATTAAGAGTACGGTGTAACAACTTAATCTCTGCACCCTTCGATTCCAGACGTCATTCGAGAGGAATCAATTCCCTACAGCTGCGAGATTTGAAGGAGCACAAAAATTGCACGTTCCTCACCGGCCGAGGCATTCCTCGTAACTACTTTCACCGAGATTTCTGCTTCCTTTTTTCCCTCGACATTCTGAAAGACACAACCGATAACATGCACGGCTGGAATGTCAATGCTCACGGTGTGCGTCGGCTGGAAACAAAACACAAATGTGCCGGAAGTAAGGGCTGAACGAGTGGCGCCACTGCGTCGATGTTCGCCCCGGATCGGGTGGAATATGTTAATGCCGTCGGCGCTAAACGCAACCCCTAGAAATACGCGGCCGCTTGTCACGCGCGATTTCGTCGTTTTACCTTTCGGCGCGTTGCACGTCAACGAGTGCCGCGTTCGATAGCCCGATCTGACGGCGTATCTCTGCCAACGGCTATTTCCGAATATTTCGTAACGCGTAAACTATGCGTGCAACCGATATTTTATTTCAAAAGGCCCGAGGATCGAAAAAGTGTAAAAACCGTGCCATCATATTCTGTTCGTTAAGAATTCTATTACCTTATACATTATTTTTTTACTCTCGTAACCGAGCATGAGATGAGCAAAGTAATGATTTGTGAAAGTATAAAATAAGTGCCTAACCTGTATTTTACTTGCGAACAAACAGCAGATGTAGCGGACTATGTATAGACATACTCGTGAAGTTCTTTGTCGATTTATTTTTTAATTAATTTTGACAATCGCATAGTATATAAACATACCGCGACTCCACAAGGTAAATAAACATAAATATTTCATTTCCTAAAAACTGTTGATCGAGCGAGTTGCAAATTGCGTCTTCTATAAATTAAGATACTACATTCTTCTGCTTCTCACCGATTTAAAGAGCGGCGATGGATCATAGTATTGCTTTTATAAAAAATATCTCTTAGACATTGTTCTCATCAGCATCGCGGCCCAATCACTTCCTCGTTATCACAGCGTTCCAGCATCGACGCGAAAATTACCATTCTACATGCGTATCATTGCATTCGTGAGTATATCTCCGCGGACGTATACCCCATCACATCGTTACTCAGTCTAGCGGAGGGGCGCGACATTTATAACCACACCAGGCACGTATCTCCCGCGTTTCAAGATCGGCCTGATTGTGAAAAACTATAAAACATATTTCTTGGTGCGAAGTACAAGTCCTGGAGGAGGGAGAAAAAAAATCGGGCCATTTACGTGCATTCTCGCTCTACGGCTACGAAGTTATACTGCTTATAATGGGGCCTCCAAGCCCGGCGGTACATATATGCACGTGGTTAGGTAGTTTTATTTTATGGTGGCGCGGCCAGAACGGCAAACGACCGGGTTTTTACGGTGAACCACGACATTTAACCGGCTTACCGCCGTCGTCGGGCGAAATATTCACCCGGACTTTAACTTCACCGGGGGACCTATACCGTTTCGAGCGCTTTACCCTGGAATCGCGGTAATTGGCCGTTCTTTTATGCTGTCCGCTGAAAAAATCTTGGTGACGTCGAGATACACGACTTTTGCGTAGTCAAATTATACCCGTATAGCGGATAAAATATTGCCGTGCTTTACAGCTCTGCAAGTATTTTACAACCCTCGTGTATTTCATAATTTCAGGAACAAACGTACGGTGCTTTCTTCTCTATTAATAATGTTGTCAAAACAATTCGAAGCCTTTGCGCGCAAGAATGCATCTCAAGTACACTTTTAATACGTCTGATAAATTCATAGTTGATTAAAAAATAAAGTACTCGCCAAAAGAATGGAGCATCGCGAGGAATAGAATTTAACCTCTCCTTTATAAAACTTGGATCTATTTTTTTTTGGAGTGTAAGCAACTGTAGCCACTTGTAAATACCATCCTAACTGAAATTTGTTTGGTATATAGATACTTGTTGGGGGTACTCGGAGAATTGATATAAGTATCTGTAAAAATTCCAACGCAATGAAGTCATCGAGGCCAGCCAGAATGACGGTGCTCGACTCGTATAGGATAGATGCGAAAATATGTGCGTGGAAAGAAGGTCCGCTATTAAAAGGGAGTGGAATATTTTGTACCCGGTATTTTGCAGCAGAGAGCTAACGAGACCAAAGTTTATTGCCTGTGCGGTGTCAGATTCGTGACGGCGGTAGCAACGGGAATCGAGGGTGATGGCAGGCATTTTGAGGGTGTTTATGAGGCATTATGTGTAACTCGCTGGAAGAACGATCTTCCCTCTTGAGGTCTGTTGCCCTCCAACAACCTACGCCTAGTGAAATTGTAATTCATTGCGCGCATGGTGCGAACGGCTTAGATGTCAACCTGCGTGAGCCTAGATTCCCGAACTTTTTGGCGTCTATTACCTAACTCGAGTAATCGAAAACGATTTTTTTTTAATTTACGCTAATATCGGGACTAACTGAATTTATACTAAATTGACACACTGACAATCGTACGCACGCACGCATACACACACGCGCGCACGCACGCACGCACACACACACACACACACACAAATCTCAAGAAATACGCGGTCACAAACTTGAACAATTTTGTCAAGAAACTATAAACAGAACGATATATTCTGTTTAACAAAGCAGATTTTTACTACTTCGATAATAATAATATTAGTATGACTGTCACCACTGTGAACTTTGAAATAAAAATATAATTTATGATACGGTGCATTTTGTCCAAATGTATTCCTGTTTATAAATCATACCAATAAATGGCGCATGTGCATTGCGTAGCGAGAATGATAATAATAACGTGCGACGCTTATCTCTTCGCAGGCTGCAAACATATATAATGTTTATACACATTTTGGTATGCGGGATAGTTGTACACTGGCCTCCTTGACTAACGTTCTGGAATTTCCACTTCTTTAAATATTGTTGACGAAATCCATGAACTCTACAACATACTCATCCTATCGCACTAAAAATAAACTAAAAGGCGCAATAGCTGAAATAATGATACCAGGAAAATTAATAAGGGAGAGAGTAAACATAGCATGGATTTCGTAGCACACGATATCGAGCGCGCGATCAGAATGTATCGGGCAACGAAGGCAACCTGTCGAAAAGGGCGAACTGTTTCATATTCAAGAAAAACTCGGGAATTGTTTATGGACTCATGCTAGTGCACGTCCATTTCCACGACAAGGATTTACACACCGTGAGAAGACACGAGAACGCTCGTGTTCGCCCTAAGTTTGCCCAGGGATCATGCAGCGTTAAAAACTCTCCTGTTTGCTGGTGAGGCGAGGGCGGCTCCGGATCGTTATTTCAGAGTGTTTGTCAGGTTTTAAGATTCTGACGTTTTGACTACCCGATTCGCGGTAGAACCGCGCCGAGGCGCTGAGCCGCCGTTGCTCGGGTAATCGTACACAAAGAAACGTTTTCGCGGGATCGATTCGGTATGGATTTCATCTGCATACAAAGGACCTTATGAACTTAATCCTCCGAGCTTCGTGCGTAGTCGTAGGTGACCTGATCTAAACTGCTGGCAGCTATGCTGAGTTAATGGTTAAATAGCGGAATAACGATACCATGGTGCAAGGGTGGAAAATGATAACAGAGGAGTAAATTATATCTTGCAAGTTGGAATATATTTAATTTCAGGAGTAGGTTTCTCGCTCTTTATGATAATAAATTATAAGATCGTTGAAATTGGGTGAAGAGCTTCTATGAATAAATATTTATTTTAAAAAAACGACGTTTTAGACGTTTGCAGAAAAATTACGTACGGTATATATTTAAATACGTACACCTATTTGCTTCGAATGTCAAATTTCTTGACGATTGGAAGATCATAATGTGCTTGATGAAAAACAGAACGATATAGATTGTATCCAGTAATATATCGAAGTGTCTAGAAAGAAAACGCAGATAACAAATCATGCTTTGGTAATTGAAGTAAAAGATGTACCTGAGTGAATACAATTGTATACTCACTACTCACCACTCACCACAACAAACGGGACAATGAAAAAACTTTTAGTGCAAGCTCGACGTATTTTTTTAAACATCGTTTACACGACACTAGTCAGTTATATACATAGGCACATAAAAACTATATACATGTTAAGTAAAGTCAATTTTAAATGGTACAGTCTTTTAACGCGCCCTAATACTTCAAAAATTGTGCACACTTTTGTGTACTTGTAATCACCGTATAATTTCACAAAGAGTACACAATCGCAAGTTTATAAAAATCATATAAAGAAATACACGATGAATACCGAAGATTAATGTACAACGAAAAGAAAGTATTGCGCACTCTCTGCACACTTTGAAACCTTCAACAAGTTCCATGCCGGACAGATCTTACGTTACTTTCGGACTTTTCTTTTATTCTCGTTCAAATCATGCGGGATGTATCTCGATTTTCATAACCGATAAGAAATAATTCCTTTTTAATTTCAAGTTTTGCGAGGAAAATTCCAAATAGCTTAAATCGAACATTCGGCATGGGGCACTCGCTCCACGCGTCACGGAACGGGATAATCAGCTTTTGGGCCTGCATTTAAAATTCTCAAGCCACGACGGGAAGAGAGCGCAGCACGAAAGGTACTGCGAATCTGCTATTTCAGGCCTAATCGAAAGGACCAAAGTATACGTATCGAGCGAAGAATCTTTCAGGCGCGACTTCGTGCCTCGGTAAAAATTCATCGGGCCGTAGCTAAAAGCGCGCTTCCCGTAGCGGCGTAAAAGCGAAATGGGCAAAATAGAGAGAAGAATCAGAGGAGCGCGGGAATTAACATATGTAAAAAGAAACGGATCCGTCGGTAGGTAGATTGCCAGGGAGCTGGGCAAAAAATAATGTTTAATCGGTAGAAAATTTCGGTGCAGCCATCCGCCGTAGAGATGCGGCTCTTCCGTCCGCTGCTCGGCCCCTACCGTGATCCCTTACCTGAGAGAGGCTTGGATTTTTTAATTTTTAATTGGCAAAAAACGTCGCCGAGGTGGTCAGCGAGATTCACCGACCCCACCCGGGAATATCACAGACGTACGAGTGCTTCTCCGGCGCCGGCACGGACGTATTCCGCTTTTAATTTTCTTCCAGCGATTACTAGCACCCGGATTAACGTCTTGCATGCCTGGTAATTATTTTCCTGATCGTTTTTAGGCGTTCCGCGACGGTAAGTTCGGTGGCGGTTCGAGGATGTCGGATTCGTGCGTATACGAGTCATATAATTACAAGACGTTTATGTGGATTCTTAGTAAAATTCAAAGGGAGTGCAATTAGGCGTCTTCTGTTTTGCGTTGAAAATTGTTCTTTCGAAGTAAAACTTCTTTAGGCGCGGTAGAACGGGTTGGCCTGGATCGGACGAAAAATGAAGAAACGCTTTCACCTCTCGAACTTCAAGCGACGCTTGAAGAAAAAGAGAGATTGTAGGATATAGAGTCTCGTTGTCAAGGGGATGTTATGGAAAGGACAGTCGTGGTGAGAAGAGTCGCGAGGCGTCAGCGAGAGAGCACAGAAAAACGGTTTTTTAAAATATATTATTGTTTTCTTTTATATTCTTCTTTAGTAAAACGTCTTACAATTTTCGTTCGGCTATCATAAACCCATAATTTCTTTCTTAGAGTATGAATTAATGGCAATTGATGAATAAAAGAGATATTTCGTTTAATTAACAGAGATTTCTCTCGATCAAATTCTACTTCCTAATTCTGAAATAATAGAATTGTCAAGAAATGCTAGAACCTAAGAAGAAGCTTCACTGTTAACACGCAAGAGTCTCGCGCATACTTTTGTTGGCTAAATTTTATTGTTCCCTCACTATATAAAGGTAAAATATTGGTCACTCACAATATAAAGGTATGTTAGAAGTTCCGTTATAGCTTAATTTGTTCATCAGTCTTTATACATTTCATGATACCTAATCGAGATTTAACAGTCGCGCCAGAAATTCAGCACAGCTTCGGCGGATTACTTGATGTTGCGTAAATAAAACTGGTCGTCGTATTGGCGTGTTTGAATAACTCGCTTGAATAATTCTGTTAGCCCACTCACTAAAGGAAACTATTAAGCAAATAGTGTTTGTGGAATAATACGAATGTATACAAAGTTTCTTCGAATTAGCTTATCTAAAATTAAAATTCAATATTCTTCTGTACAATGATTACTTTTATAAAAAAAAAATAATATTTTATAACAAGAAAATACAATAAAAGATATTTTGTTATTATTCAAGCACATGTATCGGTGTTTTCCGGATAAAGTATAATAAGATAATAATTATACTTAGAAAATGGCCAGTACTTTAGGTGATCATTACAAACGGTGATGAAGGAAAAGAGGTGGCGAAGTGAATTGCGCAGGCTTCGTAAACACGCTATTAATTTCTAATGCTCGCCGGACAGGAGACCGTCGAGTAGAAAACCCGCCTTTAGAGTAAACAGTCGCAACAGCTGTTCGTTCAACCATGGCAGTAAGTTTTCAAAGGCCTATGAAAAAGTACGTCGGACCCTCCTCAACATCGGTGCGCCTTTTAGGACTTATTAAATCATTCGAGAAATATTGCGCGATTGAAAAAACACTTGATAGCATTAGGATCCACGCGTTTCATTTATACTTTCGTTAAAATCTACGTTCGCTGTTACAAGTACGCGTATATTCTATTTTGTTAAATATAAAGACAAAAGCGAGAAGCCTCTATCAGATCGAAAAATCAATATCCCTGAGCAGAATAATAATGTGGTACGCACAATCGTATATAATGTCTTTCACTCACGATCATCTAGAAAATATACATACAAGCAATGCCTTTCCGTCGAAAGAAAAAGGAGGCATGAAAACTTCCAAGCAACCAACATACACGATTAAGAAAACTCACGTCGATATTCAAAAACATAACGCTCTTAATGAAAAAAACAAACCAAGAAAAGAAATTAAACAAGCACGTATAACGGTATACCGTCTCTCCTATTATTCCCAATTGCAACGAGCACGCTTAAGGAACCCTCCTTCACCATAAGAAAGAAGTATCAAAAACCAAGATCAAGTAGCAACGCGATTAAAAAACTTTCCTCGACACTCAAAACTACATATTTCTCAATGAAATAAAATAAGAGAAAAAAATGCAGCAACACCGTACAATCGTATAACGTGTCTTTCACAGCCCGCGATACAAGGAACGTGCACGCGTCGTTTTTTCTTCGAGCCGTAAAGAAGATATCAAAAGCCGAGATCGGGCGCGAGTCTCGCCTCTCGAAATCGCGCAGCACCATGAGAGTGGAAAGGGAGGTAGGTGGGAACGATCTAAAGCGAATCCTCCTTCCACGGCGTAGGCAGAAGGGAGACGGGAATCCATTGCACCAGGACATCGGTCAGGATCTGGCTGTCGATAGTTGGAGCTTTCCCTCGGATTCTCGCGCTCTTTTCCTGCCTATACCTCGGTCGAACCGTCATAAAACACAGGTAACTCCGGTATTTATGTCCGTCGTTTTTACGCCCGTCGCTGCCCGGCGCGTACGCCCGCACATACAGCCGCGTCTCGGCACGGCCCGTGACTCCTAGCAGTCGGAGGTTGACGCTAATCCCCGTCGGGAGCGAAAGGGGTGGCCAAGTGATATACGCCTCTGCGCCGGTATGATAATATCCCCCCTGCCTCCGAGCGCCTCGCAGCCCGGCCTGCTCGTACCAGGACCAGAAGTGGACCCTCTTCTGGGTCAGAAACGACTCTATCTCCTCGAATTGTGAAAGGCGGGCTTTCGAATGGCACCGGGTTTATGGACGTTTTTTATGCCCCTACGCTCCTGGCCGAATGGGATCGGCAAAAGATTAGGCCTCACCAGCGGCCAAACGATCGCGAATTATCTCGATCGTCGCGGTGACTCGTCTCGGTCAAAATCATTCCTCGTGCCCGTCCACAATATTAAATTGCGATGGCAAAGCCGGGGAGCGGGGTGGGGGGAGGGGCGGCAAATATTTGCCTGAAAATGGTCATCGCCCGCGGTACACGCGGGCAAAATAACGGTGGAGAAAAATGGGCAAAAATACACGTGGAATTTCTATATGAGTCCGGCGTCTGTACATGGCATATCATAAGCGACGCAATAACTCGTAGACAAATACGACGAATTTTGACGCTGCCGCACCGATGCGACCTCCTTTCGCGAATGATAATTCGGTTGTTCGAAATCGGCGAATCAATGTTTCCTTTCGGCATCCACGTGACGGGGATGGCTCGAGCCCCGATTTCTCCGCCGGGAGAAACGCTGGGCTAGTCCAGGGGGGAGATGGAGGTTCGACGCTGGATTGGGATATCGGTATTTCCCGATATGCGGAGAACGATCTTGCATGATCCGGCACACTCGTGGAGATTCTAGAGGCAAATCGCTGCGTACGGGTGGTAGTTGGGGGCTGCCGGTAATACAGTAATGAGGGCTTACTGCCATGGAAACCAAAGCCGCTTACAGCCAACCACTCTACTCCCGGTCCACCCCTCTTCTACCTGCTCCCACCGTCCCGTTCCACGATTTCCTATATATCTACGATATCCTTCTCATCCGCGAGTTTCGTCCACCCTCCCCTCCCCCCCTCTCAGGAAAAAAAATTCTGCAAGCCGTTCGCGGGGCGGCTATTGTTTCGCAGTGGAGTATCTCTCGATTTCTTCCACCCTGTCCGAAGGGTGGTGATTAAATGGAATTTTGCGAAAGGACGCGGGACCTAAATTGAACTCGAAAATGGCCACTTATGAAGCGGCCTCTGCCGGAAGGAGGGAGAATCGAGGTAGCGCGGAGATGCTCTAACGGTGTTCAACATTCTCGTTATTCGACGTAAGGGTGGTCCATAAAAAAAGGCGCGGCTCGGGGCAGGATAACGTTTAAGGACGGCGGTGTACCGAAAACTCGCGGGATCCTGGATTGAAAGGCGACCGATATCGTAGGCCCCCAATTTCCTTTTCCAATTTGCCATAAACAAGTCGACCATCCCCTCGTTAACCGGCTACGGCCGTGACTGCTCTCTTGAAAGTTCGACATTGCGGAGAAAGATGAGGCACTGTCTGAGGGGTGGTGCGACTCGGTCGAATTAAAGGACGCCTCGTTACTCGTATCTCCCTCGACGAACCACCCCCTCCCCCCTCTCCCCCCCAGAGGTGTAGGAAAGATCGAGAAAAAAAGAAACTTTGCTCTTTTTCTCCTAAATCCCCACCACTAGTTTTTTTGCCTTACTTCTTTACCCCCCCCCCTGTTCCTCTATCACTGTCTATCCTCCTCCATCTCTCCCCATCCCCATCTCCATCTCTATCTATCTCTCTATCTATATCTTTCGAGGCAGAGGAGCGCTTACATTAAGCGCCCGTAATGGCCGCGATTATTAGGGGCGCATTATTCAGAAAGCTACGATTTTTTCCTCTCCCACCCCCCCCCCTCCCTAGCCCTTCCCCCAACGTCGGGCGCCACTTTTCTCCGAAGAAAGAAACGGTGAATTATTGAAACACGTAGCCGGGAATTAAAAAATCTCCTCGAGGCCGGCAGTCACGGGAGATATCGGGTCACGGTATTTGCCGTGGGTGAATTAAAAATGAGGGCGGAACGAGGGGGCCAGATGGCGGCCGGCTTGGCTTTTGACGGAGGAAAAACGGGGCCATCAGTCGGGGCACCGCCTTAATGTACAGTCGGCTGAATGATTTAAGACGGCGCATCGACGTAAGGCGCTTCGGAAAAATCACGACGATTTGCGCCCCCGCGACTCACCTCTGCCGCTCCTGCCGACGAATCTCAAGTCGTTGAATTTCGCCACCTGGTTCTTCATCAGAGCCGTGGAATTCCGGAGCTCGGCACAGCAGTTCTCATCGTTTCCTGCTCGCACTGTCACCAAGGTACCGTCGCCGACTTCCCCCAGGGCTACCACCTTGAATGCCACCGGAAGTGTCTTGTTCGAGCGCCAATGGGACGGTAGCACCGTGCAGACCACGTGTGGGCAGCCTAATGTGCAGGTAGAGACCGATATTTTTAAAAATGAGTAGAAAAATACTCCTCGTTTATGTATACAGGGTAATCTATACACTCGTCCCTCCATTTGCGCGAATCATAACTGGCTTGCATAAAACGCCGGCGGCGTAAATTCTGATCGCGTAAATTGACATCGTGTACAGTAAGTACCGCGTATAAAAAATACGCGTAGGGTTATGATTTAGTTATTTGAAAAGAGACTCGCGTGAAAAAAAAATACCACGTGAGTAGGGGGACAAGTGTATCTAAGGTTCGAAGAGAGAATGAGTGGCTTAAGAATTTCTGTACGGTTACTTTGAATCGGGCACGTGAAAATTTGTTTTTATTTATGTAGACGAGCAAATTTGGGGTGTACCACGAGTGAGCAGTTCGTTGATCAGTCAGAAATGAATTTAAAAATGAATATGAATTTATTCTCCTTTACTGATATAGAAAAATAGTTTAGTAAAAAGCTGAATTGATTCTATGGTTCGAATGAAATATCAATGATACATTGGATTTGTTTACACGAAGACCGATATTTTCGATGCAGTTGGTTCGATTTAAAAAACAATTATGTTAGTCATTTAGTAAATTTATTTATTTTCTGCTGACATTACTTTGAAATGATTGGCTAGACTTGAGTAGCAAATTAGCGAATTATTTACCGAGTGTTATTATACTTGCAATACGGATTTGTTGGTTTGCTTGTATTAAATAATCATACTTTCGCATTTTGAAAATATCATCGCATTGCCGATTACTAAAATATAATCATAGATAACATAGATAAACTATATTTCAATAGAAAATTGGCAAATCGTTGTTTAATTATACCTAGTTGTGGAAATAGCCATTTTAAACCAAATATTAGTAGGTTATCAGTTTACATTTAAAAATCCAATCTCCAATATAAGTTATTTGATTTATATGTCAGATCTTTCACGTTAAAATATCCTAATTTATAACTAAACAAATTAGTTTACTTCAATAGTACATTTATTTCTAAATATTGCTATACATTGTTTTATATCAATAACGCAAATGATATTGTATTAAAAGTCACCGGATGTAAAAAACAAGATCGGTAGTATACATAGAATGAAATTTGATTTATTTGCCATTTATATTGGATGAAAACGTATAAAAATTAGAATGCGTAAAAAGAAACAAATTTTTAAAGTCCCAAAATACGGCTAGAAATAACTACTTAAAGATATAGACTGTTGGTCGATTTCGAATAGATATAATAGTATATGATATACGTTACTGCAATGAGAGTACGTAAGGAAAGATTATAAACTATGACTCCCCATAATTTATACATTTATTTAGTAAAAAGAATTCTACAGAAATAAGCAGCAATTATACAAATATTTTTCGTATTTGTCATACACGAATATTACCATTAATTTATAAGAGAAGAAATATGAATATTATAATCCTTGAAATTAACGAGCAGATATAATAGAAACAAATTATGGCAATTAGTCTATACAATAGACAATCAGAATAAAATAGGACGATCACAGTTACCAGATACGATTAACGAATCAGATGCAAATAGACGAAACGAAAAAAAAACTTAATAATCATTATAATTCATTACCAGAACTTGAAATAATAATTCCTCTTGAATAATAAATTCCCTTTTTTGAGAGCGGTCGAGAATTATTCCACCCTCCTATGTCGCGACAATCGATATCATTTAGTAGGTTCATCATTACATGTAAGTCATCACAAAATATTTCTTTCTTCCCCCATCTCTTTCACGAGATCATCTATGCGCTTCCTCACTATTGAAGTTTATATATTAAGTTGACGAAAAAGAAATCCATTATTTTTACGTGAACTTCAAGACTTTATTTAACATATTTCGGATTACCAATTTTGGTCTAATGTGTTTTCTTCTAGAATTTGTTGCCATTTTAAAGATAGCTTCATAATGCCCCTCTCACAGAAGTCGTGTTCAATAAATTCTTGAAGTTCACGTAAAAATAATTTCTTTTTCCCCAACCTAATATTTTTCTTACTTAACCATATATATTTCATAAGGTCCTCCCCCTGATGGACGAAACGTAACGGATTAAAGGAGTTTTTATACTTTACTCAGTCTCGTTGCCTGCTCGAAAAAAGACGATAAATCACACGTAAATTCCTCTTACCCGTTCTGACCAGTTCTCCGGGATGTTCAGCTAACAGTCCGTCCAACGTTCTCTCAGCAAGCAAATCAGCCGTGAGGGCGTAATCGGGAAGATGATTGCCGCCGGTAGAGCCTTGAGGAGGACCCTCATTGGCCAGGTGCATTCTTCTCCTCGAAGACGAGGCTCGTGTCCGGCGTATCCTGGTAGACCCGATCTGGTGCGATGAACTTCCTTGATGACTGCTGCGTATCAATCTGGGATCGGGATAATCTAGGCCAGGAGGCCTGTCCTCGGGACGCGCATCTCGCGAAGGATTCGTCATGAGAGTATGATCATCGGGTCGTTCGAAGGAAATTTCACACACCTCTCCGATGTACTTTCCACCCACTGGCACGAACCTTTCCTTCGACGCTCCAATCGTCTGTTTTCTTCACGAGGAATTCAAGTTGTCTTCATAAGGGTACCGATTGAAAGGTCACTGTATTGTAAACAGGATAGAATCGATAGATCCATTCGACGGTACGTTTTCACGATTTATAAAAGATATGTTCGAAAGAGGCTTCCACGGAGATTCTTTTCAAAGAACAGCACGATCGAATTTTACCTCAAGCGGAAAAATCATCGGGATGCACAATATCACAGGATATAAAGAATACATGAGCACTGGATGCGAGTGATTTAAAATGAACCCGTTGAGAGCTTCTGTGAATCTTCCCTGTCGGCGACATTACGCGCGTTGTAAATGTACGACGATAGCTTCCCCAGGAGAAATCGGATCTGCTTTCTTCGGAAACGAATGGCACGCGCGTGTCTACGGTTACTTCGTTGCCCCGCGGTCCCGAGGATCCTTTGATCCTTATTTCATTATCCCGTGGCGGGACCGTGAGAGGGGCGTCCGTTTGCAAATTCTCCACCGTCTCGATTGCCAACTCGCGGAGAAAATTCGTTTTATTGGAATCCGGATCACCCTTGTTTTCCAGATTTTCCTCGTTTCTTTGATCGAACACCCTCGGATCCGTTCGTCCTCGACCGACGAGCACTCGGTCTCTGCACCACTGTCGAGATAACAACGGGAAAAACTCTACACGTCCTGGCACAAGCACCTCGTCACCACGATCCCCAAAAACCGTCCTCTTCGAGCTCCTGTCACATCGGTTCGCGGAAACGATCTCCTCGAACCGCGGATAATCGCCGTCGGATTCGTCGAAAGCACCCTCACGATCACCGAGACACTACGCCGATCTCTTCCTCGAAGTTCCACCACTCACGTGTCTTATTCCGAAACTATCTCCCTTCACTCTTACGTCCGCTCCATCGCGGCTCTGTCCCGAGGCATGTCCCGGCCAAGATCGCGTGCGACAACGGCCGAGAATCATACAAGTGCCATCGCGGCACCACGCGGTGGATCGGCAGCCGCTGATCGAAGTTCCGGCCGATGATCGAAAAGACGCGCTCGACGGAGGATCTTTGGCGGTTGCGGAGGCCCGTTCACCTGGCCGGTACTTCGGCAGGCGGCAGTGGCAACTTCCACGGGGAAGTAGGATAGGGTGTTTAACTCGCGCGGTCTCGTTTCGGTTCGGCGGTGGAAGATGGCGGCTTCTGCGGTGGAGCCGCGCGGTGTGGTTGCGGTGTATTTTTGAGGCTGCCGCCCCCAGCCACCGCCGAGACCACCCTGGGTAACCTCCTCCCCCCTTCCCTCCGGCCCCTTTGCCAGTCCCGCACACCTCTTCCACGCCGCCGCCGCCGCCACCGCCGCCGCCTGCCCCGTCACAGCTGCCCTGGTGGGGGGTTGGTTTTTCCAAGCGGTGGGGAAAAATCTCTCTCCCGCTGCACGCCCAAGCACTCGCCTCTTCCGCGCTGCTCCCACCGCCGATCGGGACTCGCAGATGACACCACCGTCTTCCCCTCGGCGGAAACGAGGGATCCACCAGGCGAAGGGTGGGCCACCTTCCAGGGCTTAAACGTCCTACGGTCGCCGGACTTCGGCCGGCCTCGTCCTAGGCTTCTTGTCCATCGCTCACGGTCCGCCTCGCCGTCGCTATATCGGACGAATGGCATGCCACAAGCCGCGAACCTCGCGTTTCCCTCGAAGCCTCGCCCGTGGAAGACGATACTTCGTGCTCTCGACGATGCCCATCTTCTATTCGAGCCCTTCCGTCGTTCTCGCCTTTTCGATGCACAGTCCACGACGACGTCGCCTTCTCCGACTGTTCATCGAGCGGGGCTTCTCCCCTGGAAGGCAGTCGGCCCAGGCTATCGGATACACTGGCCTGGGTTTGGCGTCGATGGGCCGCACTTGTGGAGAGTCGTGCTTTAAAAAATAATCGTTCGTCGCACCGTCACCGCACGATTCGTCCCGGCGATCCTGCACTCTGCGATGCGCCCTCCTCCGTGGCTCGCTGAAAAATACGAGGCGCGCGTTAAATCTCGAATGGAGGCCGCTTTGTATTCCTCCGCGAATCCTCCATCGGCGATTCTCGATTATACTCGCCGATAAAGAGCCGGTGTGCCATTCCAGTGCTCGTCACGGCTCCTTTCTTTCTCCCCGCTGGATTCCTTCCTGCTTCCGTCGTACAACGACCGGCTCTCGCGCGAAACTGTGAAACGACACTGGGAAGAAAGGGAAAACAAAGACGGCAGAAAGGTCCCCCGTGTACTTGCGTTTAGCACCGAGGAATACGGGGGTAGAGCGCGACGCTTAGGGCTCTTCGAGGGTGCAGGCCGGGGGTGCGGACGGAAAAGAGATGAATGGAATGGCTCGCCGCGCGAGCAGGAGGGAAATACTTTATATTAATCCCCGTCATAGGAGTAGTCATTTCGTTATTCGCGGAGCTGACAAGTTTTGCCTCGATTAACCCGCCTCCTTGTCTCTCCTCCCGCCTGCACATCGTTATCGATTTCCCGATCTCTTCATAAATCTATCTAAACGTTGCTTTTATCGCTGTCGAATTGCGCGGAGAAGCGGCAGAATAAACGATCAGTATACCAATAAACGGAAGAGCCGTGACGAATAACTCTGAAAAACTGCGTCGAGAAAGAAAAAAGTAAGGATCCAGCAGGAACCGAGGAAGACGATCCCTCGAAGCTTGCCGCGTTTAAATGACTCGAAATCACGAAACGGGCGGTCGATGGCTGGCCAATGATCGGGGGAAACGATGTCGGCGACTCTTGGCCATTTCAGATATTTACACGGGCGCGCAGTTATTCACAGGATCCGATCGTCTCACTGCGTGAAATTATGAGTATGCCTCGGATTCGACGTTTAACAAATGCCGCGTGATATATAGAATGGCCGATTTCGAGTTGCAACGGGACGATACACAACGGTACGTGAGTACACCGCATCGCTCTTTCGAGAGACGATAGAAGACTATCGATCATAACGGATCTGTACCACGCTTTACGGGGAGCCCTAAATGGGAGAGGCCCCCCTACGTAATCCTGCACCCCTGAAAGTAACAATGCGACGCCTCCGCACCCCTAAATGTCGGATTCCCGAGATGCATTTCGTCATGCATCGAGACTTTCGACGATGCACAGCCTTGGCCCTGTGTTCAATTTCATTTATTCCTTTCCCCTTCCCTCGCGTCTTTGCGTGACACGCCGTGCAATTTTCCTGCCGGCAACATGTGTGATTCAGCTATCCACGATATGCGCGGGATTTAACTTATTTCCACCAACGATAATATCGCACGATCCTTTCTGAACGTGGTGAGAAGTGAACTAGCGTTTGTTATAGTTAATTGATTTTAATACTTGGCTTTGAAGGATACTCAGGACTCGGCTATTGTTCAACAATATTTACGATTGAAAGTTAAATTAAAATCTTATAATGATGTCTGTTTTGAAATGTTGTTTTTGTAGCATTTTTTGAGATTGCTGTTCAGATCAGAAATTAAGATTTAGGTGTAGCCAGTTGGATCAATGTGGTGATGAAATTTTACGGTTGTTTAATTTGTCATCCTGTCGAATATCGAGCGTTGATATTAACGGACGTTCAGAGAATTGAACATGTGAATAATATTTAGTCAATCTCTTCTAAATCTTAATCAAAATGATATAGAGTAGTCGAAACTATTGGTGTATCTAATGCAATTATATTCATGTTTAGCAAAAGAAAAAATGCAGTTATATGCACGATATAAGAACGTAATATTAGTATTTAGGGTATTATTTTAAATAACGTATTTCCTGATAAAGTGCATATTTTCGATTAACGACATTTAAATCGATCTTAATCGATAACTCTTTAATTGGACATGGAACAAAATATAGAAAATAAGAAGGGAATTACTCTGATTAAAGAACTACCATTCGTGTCGAAAATGATTGGCGCTCTCCTGCGCTTTTGACTATTTTTTTCCCAGTAGTCGAACGCCCTTTCGACGGTAACGATATTCTATAACCCGCATTCGACACGGTCCACATAATCGGCAGCGCGGCGATGAATGCAGGACGATTATCGACGCACTTTTCCGTTCAAATTAATTGGACCAATTATCGGGGCCGAACAATTACCTACTGGTGACCAATTAGATCAGCAGGATTTATTGTCCTCGCGCTTTCCGGCAAGAAATAATTGGTGCTTGTGCGTTTCCCAAAAAAAGAAACGAGTGAAAAAATACAGACGCAAAAAAATGGCCAATGCGAATATCCAAACTCGGCCTAGCTCCAATGTCAAATTTTGATTTTACGCCGAGTAAATTCGTTAAATCGCGCATAACCAGACGGTATATCAGGATTAATTTTCAAGTATCGCGCTGCCGGCATGAAGTTTTCAAAAATCCCGAGGACCAGGCACATCGCCGATCTTTTCACCCAGAGCGGCCGTGCAAATAATCTTCGTCCGTAATTTCGTCGCGCCAGCTGCTACCCGATGGTGATTTCGGCATACGTAAAAATTTACGATCCCGATGAAACGGAGCTGTGGTTTAACATGAAGTAACTAATTAAAGGCTTTACCCACGGAACAACGCCGATGACGTCAAACTCACGGACTATGATCAACTCTCCGGATTGTCCACATCAAATCGTCCAAATCAACGAGAAGAAAGCACCCGAAACGCGTTCCCCAATCCCAGTCTGTCCCAAAAATCCACGAACAATCCTCGTACGTATCATCCATCCGACTGAACGGATGGACAGCTCCTCAGTATCGACCACCTTATTACGAACGTCCGCTTTCACCGGCACCGAAAGCTGCCCGATGATCCAACCTCGACGGACCACCCGCACATCACACGATCAGCCTCCAAGCTTTTCTCCTTGGGCTCCTTCACAAACCGCCCTGGTCCATTCAAATCACGATCTACAACCGCCGATCGGCATTACCCTTCACTCGGTCCACTTCGATTTTCGCGGGCACAAAAAGCAGGTGCGAAGTTATAGAACGGAGGTAATCACACACGGTTAGCACATGTTACCCGGGGGCAATTCTCGAAAAAGGCCGCAGGCCGCCGTAGACGACGTCTTGGGGGGACTCGGGGGTTTTCGGGCTCCGGAGAATCGATGGGCGAGGGGGGCAAAGGGTTGGCCGGGGGGCAGAGGGGGGAAGGAAGGAGGCCGGAGACGGCAGAGGCGGCGCCGGAGGCGGGTCGCAGTTTTTCAGGAGTTTGCGCATGCGGATACTTTTATA
The DNA here is from genome assembly GCA_038496175.1 of Ampulex compressa. Classification (NCBI taxonomy): domain Eukaryota; kingdom Metazoa; phylum Arthropoda; class Insecta; order Hymenoptera; family Ampulicidae; genus Ampulex; species Ampulex compressa. The sequence continues at coordinate 91,226 of JBCFXI010000677.1, forward strand.
CCCCACCAACGTTCCCGGCGCCTTGGCGTTCTTAAAGGCTTCTTAGGGAGAGTTTTGTCCCCTACCCTCAGCCCCTCCACCCTTGGTAGCTGGCGACATGAGAGCCGGAGGATACCGTGGCTGGCTTTACGACGGTTCCAAAGGGTTGTACCGCCAATGCGGTACTTGCGGCCGCCGACAGCCCCGGCGAACCGCGGAGAATTTTAACCTCGATGATGTTTTACTTTTAATTCCACGTACCACGGCGCGAGAGAGAAAAAAAAAGGACGGCCGTCCACGTAGCTCGTGAACATTGGACTTCTGGGAGTCCTTCTCGCTGGGTTGCCATCGACGATGATATTCCCCTCGCCGTCAGCGCCTCGTCGTCCCTTTCTTCGGCTGGAAGGAGACTCGTGCGAGTATCCTCGGTTTGTCATGGCTCGATGTGCGCCACTGAGGGTGGATTATCGAGCGACGATTACGCCGATACGTGCTTACAACGATGATCGTGTAAGCACGCTGCCGGTGCTCGATTTGACGTTCTCCAGGCTATGTCGATCCTACGTAACGAGATTGTCGAGAGAAACCAAAGGAGTAGCGTTAAGGAGTTTTCGGTCTGGAGGTGGCTCAAATCAGATTAGGAGCTAGACGCGTAATCGGCGCTGGGGCTTCTCGTCAGCACCTCGTATTACTGGACAACGGGCGATGGAATTTATTGTGAATATGACTGTAAGCGTGTTGGAAAACAGAGTCGAGGAGCAAAACGGGATTATGAGGAATACTTATCGTGAAAGAAAGTCGTCTGCAAGTGTGAAGCTTTGTTTTACGAATGACTTCGCATTATTTGCTTGTTTTTTAAACATCGATCCGGCGGTTAGTGAGATAATACGTCTTCTGTACGTCTTCTATTTACAACGGAAAAAAGACAGACAAAATAATGCAGTCTCGTCTAGTTTTACTAACAAATATAATTCCAAAGAATTCCATACGTATCGAACCATGTACAACGGACGATTTCTCTTGGCAGCGCACAACATGCGCCACGTGCTAGTACCGAACAAAGTAACGGGGCAACGAGCATCTACACATCCTCATAGCACGCAATGGGGGGATTAATCATACTGTTATAGGCGACAGCTACGGTGAAAGGGTTAATGCGCGATATTTGTAAATGATTTTCACAAGAATTCATCGAATAATCCCAGGTATCGTCTGTAATACTCTTATATACTTATACACACCAAATGCGATGAAACACGCGTAACAAACTACATGGGTGCAAAAGTGAGATCGAATACGCCTGATAGAATTTTTTTCGAGTGCCTGCAGAGATCAGCTGTCCCTCAGAGGAGGCGCTGCCAAAGCAAAAGACTACGGTTTTCCTCGACGGGAGGTTGCAACCGAGACAATGTGGCTGTCGAGTGAGCGCAAGAGAGAAAGAGAGACAGACAGAGAGAGAGAGAGAGGGAGAGAGAAAGAGAGAGGCAGGAGGAAGTGAGATCGTCGCGAAGAAAATAAGAAAGCAAATTACCTAGCAGTCACCCACCCCTCGGGGTGAGGTGTCGATATGACATGTAGGGAGACAAGGGACCTACGGGTGGCAACCCCTGGGGTTTATTACAAGGGTGGAATCAAATACACCGGGTGTCAAAAAATGAAACGCCACCCTACCACGTTCTTTCTCTACCCTCTTTTCGCTAGAACAAGCCAGGGATGAGGTCACGGTGAGTTACGAAGGCTCGAAAGGAGGGGCAGGGAGGGGTGCTATAACGGGACGAGATTTGGATGGTTCCCCGTGAATAAGGCACTGCAGGTGATTTCTTCCTCCACGAACCGACACGTGGGTAATTTAATAAGGAAACGTGGATACCCTGCGAGACCTATATTTGCGGATTGTGTATTTATAAACGGCACTTTCGAAGGGTACATTCAAAGTTTCGATATCCGAGGCGTTCTTACACTGGAATCCCAAATTTGCATCGCACACGTCGGTCGAGAGTACGCGAGAGGGATTTGAACTTGAAGATTAACCCGAAAAACCGACATTACTTGTTCTACGCGCGTACTTATAAACACGAATATGCGTGGGTAATGCTAATATTAAATATTAATAGAGACTTATAACGTGTGAACATGAATTATAAATGTCTATTAATGTTTAATATTAACGTTTACACTTAACGATCTCTTATCGATCGATTACTAAATTTAATGAAGGATTGAATTAGAGTAAAAGATATATTTATGTACAGAAGCTGCTGTTGGAAATGAGCTACAAAACACAGGGGATGCGTCACGTTGTCCGTTAAAAGGCATCGTAAGATGCCCACATAAGAGAATGTGCGAAGCCGCGGTTGACGATTACGGTCAGAGTCGAGCGCTTGCGGGATGCCGGACGACAAAAAAACGGCGCCAAGGGCAGTTGAAATCGGTCGAGAGCGACATGTGGAAACAAGCGAAAAGACGACCGCATTTGTACTATCTTTTATTGCACATTGCCATAAGCGAATCGGTTGGTCTTAATCCATTTGCATCATTAAGGTATTTATACACGCAATCTTTCTAGTCACTATCACCAGAGCGTATATATACGCTCCATTTTTCTGGTCACTATCACCGGAGCCGTATTCATACGCCCAACTTTGTTGACTACTATCATTATTAGTTAGTTAAGACATAGAAATGGAGGCTATTGCTAGAGATGAGAGTAATAATTCTGATTATAGTGAAGAATAAATTAGGCCACTGAACGAAGGCAAATGATTCAAATAAGATCCGGAAATCAAATTTGGTGATGAAGACCTTGTTTTCATATTTCTTTATGACGCAAATGGGTTAATAAAGTTTCTAGCACTACTTCAATCACGTACGCAAAGAATGTAAATAGTAATAGAATGATAATAGTAAAAGCACCTAAACTCACATGAAGAGGGTGTGATATTGGGTAACTCTACTGACATTGATATGACTATACAATAATATATCACTTAATAAAATTCAAATCAAACCTGGATAAACTTACATAGAACAACCAGTAAAAGCTCCAACGAGAAACAGATTTATTCTGTAAAATAACACTTAAGTAACATTTATATGAATCTTGCATGTTAAATAAATGGGAGAAAAACATTTAAATCGTGCCGTGCTATGGCCAAAACAAACTGTGTGGATATAATCAATATCACATGTCACACGATCCACCATAAACCACTACTGTATAAAATATATCAGCATGAAAATAATCTCAACAGGTCGCATATTCGATATACCGCGATATACTTCATATACTCTTTCGCAATTGTACTGAAATTCTAAATTCAAACATCGCAACGATAGCATCCTAAAAACAATTATAAACGATTGATCCCAGAGTAAACGCAGCAGATCACACCATACGCGCTATAAACAATCGATGTTCTCTTCATTGACTCTGGATTTCGTTGCGTAAAAATACTTGTGATCATTAATAATTTTTGTACTCGCATAACATTTATTTATTTATTATACTAACACCTTCCAGTCAATATGAATATAATAAAAGGTGAATGTATGAAACATATGAAAATAAAATATACGAAACTTGAATATATGAAACAAATATATGAAAATAGATGAACGTAAATATATGAAACATGAATATATGAAAAAACAACAAGGAGTCTTATTACGATTACGATACGATTTTTGCGATAATATTAGTTTCCTGTTGTGATGATATTCTGTAAATTAAAATCCATAAAAGAAACGCACGATGCTTCGCGCAATATGCCTTTACTAAAGAACTAAGATTATTAAACTATTAAACATTACTACGATTAAACAAAAATCCCTGCGTGCCTCTGTTATTTTACCACTCCATCCATATTACCATCATTACCATCTAAAAGCGTTGGTGCTATTTTAAATCCCCTGCGCCGATTCTCCTTCAGCAATCTCTTTTATTTTTAGCTTATTATAGAGAATCGTTGTCTCCTGGAAAACCATCGGGAGTTCGCGTGGGTCGAAGCCTAAAGGAACGGAGACTTCCTCCCCTGCATCGTCACCCCATTTGCCGACTTCACGCTCTTGTTTGTTTCGTAATCTTTAAGATCGGAAGGGTTCGAGTCCGCCGCGCCGCTGTGAATCTATTGTCAATTTTCTTACGCTCCGCCCACCAATAACTCCCTTTCAGCGCACCTTTGGAAACTGCCAAATTTCTGGTTTCAACAGTCTTCGTAGAAAACGATGCTCATTCAAAAACCCAAGTTTCGATTATTCGACCAAGGAGCGTGTCGATGGCGTGCGACTTCTGAAATATCGACGATTCGATAGCCGCGTATCCAGGACCCGAGTTCGAGCAGAAATGGCCTTCGGGAAGAGGGAGAAGAAACGAGTAGTGATTAAATATTATGACCCGCGCAGTCTTCCAAGACGCGCCGTCTACGCCCACCGTTACTTAGTATAATTAAAGAAGTTTTTTGTTGTTAATCCGCGGCGGCCCTCGCCACGCGCCGCGTAAATTATTCCCCCTTCTGATCGAGATATCCGCTTTAAGCCAAAAAATGGGGTGCAAGACGGAGAAAGGTCGAGCACAGATAAACGGTTGTCATCGAGCCGATTGGGATTAGTCACGATTAAGGAATTTTAACACTTTACGACCTTCTTTGCACGCATCCATCGATTATCCTAGGCAAATCTTACCGATTCAAGCCAAACGTAATTTGGGACTACTTCGAATGTTGATGGTTTCGGTGTTGTTTTATGAAGCATAGTGGTAGTGCTTGTCGTGATCAATGATGACAGGAATATCTTCTATGACACGCACAGGTAAGTGCGAATACGAATATTTTATACTTTACGGAGAAGTACAAAAATTGACATTGCGAGATTCTCTCTAATTCGCGATATGGTACAGATTAAAAATTATTTTCTGTTCGCTTAGTGTGAGTTTTTTATGACCAGTGATGACTAAATGACCAATCAAACGTATTATATTTTATTGGACTGTGAAGATCAGTAGTATTATCTTTTTCTAATCCACAGTCGTTTTCAAGTATTGTTTTGTATATACACTGTACTACAAATCATTTTGTATTTCCTTTGAGATAAATGTGGTTATCCATTGTCAGTTAAAGCACCATCCAGTGATTTCCGCATAATCCTTTTATACATGTATTTCCTTTTTCCGTTTTTTGTCTAGTGTAACTTTGTACAGCGAATGCGATTACAGTATGATCGGATAATATAATTTTAACAACGGTAGAGCTACAAAAGCAATACGTGAAATGCAAAGTGCACAAACTATTAGTTTATAGATTTTCAGTAAAAATAACAAACATCAAATATGTATTATAACCATGCATTATTGTAAAAATATGAAGCAATACCATCGATAATTCTTCAGTTACGAGGGTTTTCTACAAAACATTATGCTACCACGTGAAAATTATATTCATTCTATGCGGTTCTAGTGCGATCAGACTTCGGTGCATTGCAATCACTTCCTATTATGTATTATTGACTTTTATTAAGTTTCCAAAAATGCTACCTTGTTGGAACAGCAACATTGGATAATCTTTCTTCAAAATCTAACACAACTTGTGCATAATCCTTATCGGTATCTAGTAAACATTTTGCAATAGGGAACGTTTGTAATTATAAGTCGACTATTCACGTTTATCACTTAAGAGCGTGACAATAACCGTCTTAATGTAAAATATCTATATTATTTAAAAATTTAAAACAGTACGAAAATCAAGCTATTAAAACATTGTAAAAAAAATTGTAATAGTAAACCGATTTTTGAGTCACCTTGTAGAATAGCATGAATACTTTTAGTAAACAATTCATAATGAATATATGTCAAAAATATATATCATAAAAATATAAATATAAGATTCTAAGAAATCCTTAAAGGATCTCGCTATTTTTACAGTACGATTATCTAGATATACGCTACTAATTTCACTGGTCTATTAACATTCATATTAGATCATGCTTTCTTGTAAGTTTTTATAACAGACATCTTGCATTCCTCAATCTTCATTATACAATAATATTTAAAGTACAGCTAATCGTTTCCACTTACAAAATTACAATTATTTTATTGAACTATGTGTACAACTAGAAGACGACTGAAGGATAAAGACTACAATATTTGGCGGATTAGGTTTCATGTCTGTAAACCCAATACTTACTGCACACTTCTTAACCGTAAAAATCACGAACAGCTTGAATTCGAAGTTCGCCACGTTATTCGCACAGAAAACATTAAAAATATAATCTGACACGTCATAGATCGTCCTTGGGAGGAGAGTTATGTTCGAGGAAACACCGGGTTTATTATACGAGATGTAATTCGAGCAATTGTGAATGCGAGGTGCCTCGGGCGGTACAAATGCCCCGGATGACGCACGATGAAAATGTCTTGTAGACGACAAGTAATATCATCTTGGACACGGGCTTGAGAGACGAGGGTCCGTTAGTGTCAAGAAACGGCTCGTCATTCGAAGCGGGAGTATGCACTCCCGCCTCTTCAAAGATCCTGCGCCCAGCCATAGCCAGCTTTCTCACCGTTTCCGAGCAACCTCCGATTACCCTGGTTACGTGGAGGTGTTCGGTGTTCCAAACGTCCCGATACTCGTGATTCAGAAAAACCACCGGTAGTCGCGAATTACGATGGGATTAGCACTGAGCCTACCAATCACTTTCTGGACATGTATACCACGAATATCCTTAAACAAAAAGGATGTTAAGAAGACGGATATATAAGAAGATCGATAGATAGAATGACTCACATTTTGCGGTAAAACGATGAGAAATCGCGAAATATTCGCTCTTACAGAGTGGAATGATTTTTCTTAGATGACCGACCGCTCACTTTGACTGGTAGGTTTAGTATTAAAGGCAATTATACACGCGTGAGTATAGGGAAAATTAATAACAGAATAGATATGTAATCTTTCAAAAGGTTTTGAAATCGACATTATTTTTACAGACGGAGGTGCAAGTTTATTAGAGAATATAGATAAGCTTAAAATTGTGTATACACAATACGAGTAGGTATAAAGAAGTGTCTGGAAAATCAGTATGAACAATAAGTGTCTGGCATCGTATTTCTTACACATCCGTTTTAAGCAACCTACCCAAATTATTTGGTACACCCAGAATTTCGTTTTTATCGCGCTATCAATTCCGGGCATATTTTATGAGTTTCATACGAACTGTTTTTCAAGCGGTAAATTGAATATACATTGCGATTAATTTAGCCGATAATACGTTAAAGGGTTAAAGGGTACGTTAATCCGATACTTTACTACGGTACAATATTGAATAATAACAGAAATTAATTGATGATCGCTCCATATTCTGACTTTCAGATTCCAATAGCAATACTTTCACACATGACGAATGTAGAGGATCATAATAAAAAAAATGTTATCGCGTTTGGTTCTTTACAAGCCAAAATACTTACTATTCAAATACTTACTTTTTCGACTCAAGCAATATAGCTAGTTCCTTTCAACTGAAGTTATATTTTTAATGATATATCCTGAATATTGAGGAATTCCTTGATGATACATTCTTAGTACACAGAAATAAAAAAAGTGGGCAAAAGTTTACTTGGTTAACGATTACTGCAAAACATTCACAACAAAGAACACGATGTCGAGTCATATTCGACATAGTAGCGCAATGTGTTAACACGTTCCGTGCTACGTATACCGTTTATGGTACACGTTAAGCTGGATCCTCAATCTACGTGTACCATAAACGGTACACACAGACATATTTAGTGATTATGCTGAAAATGTACATTTTATAACAAATTTACTTCTGCATAATATATTTCCACTAAAAGAATGAGACATTATAAAGAATGAGTATAGAACAAAGTACATAAATTTGTTCAATTGTTATATGGACCGTTTATTTTGAGAGTGGTGTAAGTCCATTTTCTCTTGTTTCGAGAAAATTTAAGGTTAGCATATTTTTTAATCAAAAATATCGGTTAATATTACCGAGCGTGGCAATGTTTCTACTTGTATATTGTACAAATGTAAAAAGCAGTATTCACTAATCTTACCACCCGTCTATCGAAATTGGATTTACACCACTTTCATAATCAATGGCTACGCAATTTCTTTTATCAGCCAATATTAAATTAAACACAATGTTGGTATTTTTTAAGGTATTAAATACTAACTAGTTATAAACAAAAAGTGTACACTAAATTAAGCATAAATCACGTGATATCTCATTTTTGTTTTAAATGGACTTACACCACTTTCAAAATAAACGGTCCATGTATACAATAATTAATAATTACCTGTAATAGTTGAAGCTTGTTTTCCACCAGAAACAAATGAAAAACGAAACACATTATCTTTGTATATTTACCTACTCCCCCTTTTGTTCAAAATTTTATTTTATAAATTATTATTTAATATTTTAATATTTTATTTCCCTCGGTTTTCATTTAACAAATTCGAATACAGCAGGTTTTTTTTATCAATCGAAAAGATTCGTACTGACTGACATTTACAATCGAACTGATTACAGAGCCACGTGTACCGTTAATGATACACGATATATTAACTACTCTAAATAAACTAATCACTCGTGTATCGATGAAGTGATGAAATATTGTGCGATAATGTAGTCTTTTGTCGAAACATCTAATGGCCTGAACGATATAAGTTGAGCGAAAACGACTTGGCACGGAACGTATTAATAACACATCCTTAATCTGAAGGAGATCCATAATGATACATTCCTAGTAGACAGAAATAAAAAAGCCGACGAGACTGTACGTGGTTCACGATTACTGCAAAACATTCATAACAAAGACCACGATGTCGAGTCATATTGGACATAGTACCGCAATGTATTAACACTAAACCTACCTCAATGGTGAAAATGCCCGGGCAATAATTTATTGGAACAATAGATGCACTTCATACGTAGAATATTTTTTTAGATATTACACAACTTTACTGCAGACCGTGGCTTGTGCCATTAATCTATTGACATCTCTTTTTAGTTCTCTTCTTCTTTAAGGACGTACTTAGTGTACATAAATACGTCCAGAAAGTGGCTGGTAGGTTTAGTGTTAAAGAAGTGAGTCAGTTGTGCACTAACCGCAGGAAGGGAGTCAGAGAAGCTTAATGGAATTCAACCGCTCCTTAATCAGGGCAGTTTCGTTATCCTGTCCCCGGCAGTCGTCATCGTCACTGACCAGTAACGACCAAGGAGAGGACCGGACCTGAGGCGCTCCTAGGGTCATTTCCATTCGCTCCTTGCAAAGTGGTATCATTTCCCAAGAGACTAGGGTCTCTTGGCCTTCAAGGTCCTGCGGCACAGCTGGCTGGAAACACCGAGGCTGTCCTTTCCTTCCACGGTAAGTCCGGCTACAGTGATCCATAGAGGAATGTAGAGCTTGAGCTTATCGAATTTATCGATGAATGCTAGCTCTTCAGATTGCAAACTTTTGGACACAAGATAATCAGAAGGTTAACAAAGTGATTTGTTGAACGATTTGGATGAGTTTCTTCAGGATTACGTGTAATATCGTACATTAGGTACGTAAAAACTTGCTAATAAACACAATTGTTTGAAATATTAATAAATTTGTACGCACTATTAAACACGCGCTAAGGTTAAAATTCTAGCTGGTATGTTTTATCGATCATTTCTCAATCATTATTTACAGAATTGTAGTCACGATATTTGGGAGTTTAATTACTTATGGTTGATCTAATGATATACTTCTGTGTACTGTTGTACGTGATAAATACGAGATACTTAAAGTAAAAGTACTGTTGTACTGGTAAATCTCAAGATCACAAGAACAAAATCTGTTTAATTAATATAAAAGCATGAGTCAACTTTTTTGACATTGACTCGTTCGGAATGTTTGTATTATTAAAAAAAAAAAAAAAAAGAAATTGACATATGATGGAAAACCCAGCATTATTTGGATAATGCGTATAAGTTACTTACATTTAGTGCTGCATATGAAAAACAAAGATGGGTTTCAATATTTTCAGCACATAATATAAATAATTCAGCAATCATACATCTGACCATCATAATACGCTAATTATGATATGTGGATTGTGAATATAGTGATACGGTTATCTATCTTGTAAACTTATGCTTTTTGATTACAATTTTTTATAGAATTTTTTCTAGAAATGGAAAAGTAAACAAAAATAAATAACAACGACAGATCGTTTATAATAACGATCATGCTGTCCGTAATCCAGTAGAGATAATCCTGTTCAGGTTACGACTCTTTGAATAAAGAAATAAATTTACGATTCCTTTATGTACAATTTCCATACTAATACAATCTGATGGCTTTATCGAACGTGACCTTCAGGGCGGAACTAACTACTAATGCTGTAATTTTTTCTGAGACATCTTACGTACAGGAATTATGGTCGAGCGATTTACATGTAAATCGGGAACGCAGCCTCAAGAACCAGGCTCAAGCGTTGAACGATTTCATTGTCGTAAACATTCGAATTTTACCAACCGAGTAAATTATTCATTTATTTATGCCTACGTCAAATTCTACGGTTGTAAGCTAATTAACGTAAATTTTGCACAATTATAAACATTGCAAATCCCTAAGAAAGATAAGAAGTTCATTTCTCAAATACGAATCTTAATAATTGCACTAAAGTCTCCTTCCGACAGCCAAACCGAAACTTTAAGATTGACACAATAACTTATAACTAAATATTCCTATCCAAGTATAATACTCCATTTTTTCTAAGATACGCGATTTTTAGAACAACATTTCTGAGTAAACGTCCAAGGATGTATACAATTACATTACATCGAATAATGTAATACCAAGTCTGCGCTCTTCTATCCGCCTTCGAAACAGGAACCAGCAGTTTATCAAATTGCATAGCTGCCCTACGTCCTCGTAAAGGGATGTAAGAGTCGTAAGGTGGAACGAGGTTCGGGGGTAGCTTATTAGAGCCGCGACAGTAGCCAGGACCCCACCTTGAAACCTCCAACCAACCGCCATCCCGCCTGGAATCTTTCCACCTTGCTTCCTTCTATACACTCCTGCGTCTTCCAACCCTCCACCCTTCATCACCGTTTTCCGCTCGCCCCTCGCCTCGCCTCGCCGACGACCATATAGTTCAACCGTCGTGGAAACGTAGCACGGCGTAAAGGGTCGCCTGGGACCGGCATACTTGGTGCTCGTCTTTAGTCTACGAGGTCACCAAGCAACGACGGCTACTATCCCTGAGGTCCACGCTTTCCCTTTATGAAGATGCCAGTATATTCGAAAGATTCGGCGTCCCCGAGATTGATGTCATCTTGTAGTCATCTGTAAAACGTCTACAAATTTTCCAAGGCACGAGATGCAATGGCGAGTAACGCCAAGGGGAGATATTTCTTCCGACTGAATTAAGTATTAAGATTGGGAGAGAGTTGGGAGGCTAAATGAAGGATATTGATTAGTTAGGAAAGTGGTTGTTATAACGTAGAATATGGTGAATAAAAAAATATGCACATAGCGCAACTGTTTGTGCTATGCGTTTGAAAAATTTGTTATTACTTAAGTTGTTACCTTGTGATCATTGATAGGATAGAATGGTTGAGACTGTACCTTGTATAATTTTCATATATACTCGTGGAAATATATTGTTACGCGTTAATCTATATTTAGCAAACATTACGAAGTAAATAAAGTCTTTACGTAAATAACTTATAAGAGGAATTCAAATGGTCGTTCATTAGATTGCGATATTATTCATTTGTTTATATTCATATCCTGGACTACTAAGATTAAGCAACGCACGTGTTAAGAAATACTTACTACGTCTATTCATACTTTTATACCGATGTTATATTAAAATTTAAACGGAAATTCAATACCAACGCGCCAATGGTATGAAGGAATAGATACCGGCTTCTGAAACCCAGGGGATTTGTAGTTTCTTACGCAAGACCAGAACCACATGTAGTCTGATTCGAAGAGACGAGCGTCGTTACTCCGGTACCTCTCTCTAGGGAGTAGTTTTAAAATTCAACCCCCATACGAGGACTAAAGGGCCATATACTACACGACGTTCATATCAATTCGAAGGATCGATATAGCATAGAGTATCTATTGGTTCGGTACTGGTTTTAACACCTCAAAAGTACCGAAAATCTTGAAAAGATATCATATATCATACATTTACCAGCTAAAGACTATACCAAAATAAAAATTATCCCTCTAACTAAAAAATATTCTTTATATCAACTTGTTCGATCAAAGGAATTCCGAAAAAATAGTAAATATCTGTATTCTTTTAAACAACATTTCCTTCGTATTACGCGAATTCCCTGATGCGCGTGAATTACGTAAAGTAAATGAATCTGATTAAAGAATAATATTGACTTTATACCAAACGAATATAAGGAAGTATCCAAAATATACCATGAAAATATTGAAAGAAAAACTTGAAAATTAAGAAAAATGCACCGTTTCGTAATTCTTTGTGAGGGTTGAAATGTGACTTGCACTAAGAGAAATAAGACTTCTTCATATATCAAAAATATCATCGAATTGCATTAAGTTTGGATGCATGTTGTGCCAGAAACGGTTGGTCACATCGCACTAATCGTATCGATCGAGCACTCTTAATCCATTAATGAACTTTCCAGGCTCGTTTCACCCTGGGTATCCGGGCTTTTCGCAGGCGGCACCTGTATCCGTTACATCCTACATACATGTATGCACTCGAGGTTCTATATACTTTCTAGGTACGGTCGCGGACAAAAGTATAAAGTAAAATTGTACAATTTGTTTTTCCGCTTTCCGTCGAGAGACCCAAAGCTTTACTTGAGTTTGGCAGATTTTTAGCAGATTTCCGCCCAAGCATTTCTTGTAGCGGATAATTCGAATTCTGTGCGTACTTTTCGTTTCTGTACGTAATCCTTCTTTCACAACGCGCATAAATGATAAACGGTAAAATATATCAGAAAAAATAATAATTATGTCTTACTTCTTTCTACATTTGTTATTAAAGTAAGATAAAATAGAGAAGCATGTACATGAGATATATAGGCATATGTTGTGTGGGTCATGTATATTTAACATGGTCGATACTTTTTAACGCAGATTTGTAATTGCGGGGTCAATGTATACCAATGCGTCGTGTCTGAAACTTTTGCTGTTTGACAGTGATTTTCCGTGGGTTACAAAACTATGGCTAGACCCTTTTGCCAGAAGGTCCTAACTCGACCCTCATCTGCAGTTCGTCTAAAACTTTTTGTACAAACCACGTGTGACGGTATACCCCATATTAGGATAGCGACCTTCCTCCTCTGCTGCAGAATATTCTCCCGTCTACCTTTGCTCCCGCACAGAAATCTGTAAAATATGTATCTGAAGACGGTTTTCATTATTAACACATTGTCGGCGTATTTTGGCTATTTTGTGACGGTGCCTTTTCTCCGATATGTCAAATTTAGGAAATGTAGACATTTTAATACGTAAAGAATTTTTCTATATCTATTCTATAAGAATCTATATTATATTGAAATGTATCCAAGTACATTTCTCATTACTGGTAAAACTGTTTCCATATTTCGGGAAAAAGGGCATGGAAATTGAGTCTTGTACAATGGACTTTGCAAAAAATATTTTCAAGAATTGATAAATAAAAGAAAAATATTGCATCTCGACATTCCATTAAAAAAATGTTCACATAGCAGCTTTCTGGCTCTTTTGTATTGCTGCTGCTTTTCTATGAAACTGGTTAATTTTATTAATAGCATTAAACATTTCTCGACGGAGAAGTAATTCGTTTCTTAATTACCGGTAACCCATTATATACCAAAGCAAAGTGCAAACCTAAATAATGCATCAGTTAATTCATTTCCTACAGTAAGCTAATTAAAGAAAAAACATTTTCATTAAGTTTGTAACTTTTATAGCAGTTAATAGAATATTCAACTACAACAAAAAAACTAAAAATTCCACTGCTTAGGTGGATATAAATAAAATACAAGAGTCCTAAAAAACGGACGATAGTAAATAATGAGTTGATGGTAATATGACACTCTAGCTATGTATGTCTAGAAGACAATTATATTAATATTCACAAACACTGGATGCTACTTGTACGCTATAGCACGACCCTCGTGCATTCGTCCTTTGTTCCCCAAATTGTATACATACCAGAATTGACTAAAATCCTTTTTACAGGGCCGCCAAACAAGCGATAGGTCTCCAATGCCGCCTTCTTCCTCGACGACAAATTCCTCAAATATTTATCTGCCTTTCCCTTTAAACCCGCCTGTCGTCTCCCACCCCAAACGCGACTTCCGTTTCACACTCGGCGAATGTGTCAATTCTGACGCCTATTGACGTATGACAAATACCTCTTCCCCCACTCCTTGTAGTTCCTGTCAGGGTTGACAAGTGGGACGGAAGGGGATAGAATCGAGTGAAAGGAAAGATTCGCGGATGCTGTCAGGAGAACACCGCGACTTTGACATTTCCACAATGGCTTTGCCTTCTAACATCTAAATATCCTTCCCGGAAAAAGGTGGGAGCTCAAGACTTCTTAGGAATATTTCTGGTTTTTTTCTTGGATCTTTAATTGTAGGTGCGTACCTCGGAGTTCTATTTCTTTTCAATTATCTGTGCTTTCTTTGAGACAATCGAACGTGTTAAAAATTTGTAACGGGTCATTTATGAAATAGTAGTTTTTCAAAGTACATCTGCTCTTAGAATATGACACGTATATCGTGTTATTGCATGGTCATCGTCATTCCGTTCACTTGTTTTTTTTTTTGTTTAATTAAACATTAGTCGCTGTTATGGCTTTTTCCTGAGTTGTCAACACGTAAAAAACATTTTGCTCATATCGATATGTGGCTGTCTAATATTGCAATCGTACAATTTTGATGTTGAAAAATTTTGTTATTTACAACAACCCTAAATAACCGTCGTTAAACGCCATTACGGATAAATAACCTTTATAACTTCGTTTTTCATTTAAATCATGACGCTACATTGATTAAAAGTTTTGTTATCCTTCCATTTTTACAAATGTTATTTTAATCTCTTAAAACCTTGTTCTGGATATCGCAAATACTACGAAAAGACAAAAAAAATGTTCGATTTTTCAAATCCGTTACTCTGATTTTCTCCCTTAATACATACGTGACAATAATACTATCGCAAGCTTCTCACGCGATCACAACTGTTCCAAACCATTACGCAGATTCTTTAACCCCTTGACATACAATGCCAAGTTGGGGTCGTTATTCATTTCATGTGTCACTGTAGAGTTTGACGAGTCTAACTCGTCAAGAGCTGTTTTCGGCGGGCGCCGTGTAGTTTTATATATTACTCAGTTGCTTCACTCATACGTCGATTCTGATTTATTTACAATACTTAGAACACTCACCCTTCCACCTTCTCAACAGTATCAATAACAAAGTTACATCCACAAATCGATAAATCAGAAAGAAGCACGTCGAAAGCAGTATTCAGTATAGCAGTGATCTCGCTTGGCGAATACCACACTAGACAATATACGAGTTTAGCAAAAATGATAAATAATTGCTCTCCATTAACATCATATATCAACCTGAATAAATGTCGTATAACGATCCGAATATCAAAATAAAACGTTCTGATTCTTAGCTTGCGCATAACCATTCAGTCGAGCCAAATGAAACGGTATTTTTCGGACGCATCAAATTCCGTTTTACTCGTATCTCAAGGGGGTTACGCCCTGTCGCATCAAAATCGCGCGTGCTTTCCTCGAGGAAAGTCAAAGATACGGAATTCTAACTTCCCCCTCCCAACTTCTAGACAGATTAGACCGAATGCACGCGACGTGCTACCTGCACCGATTTGTAATTAATTTATTTTTCTCCCAGTCCGCCGTTAATTGTTAAACTTAGATAAGCGGTTGTCGGCAATCCCACGGTGAGACAGCCTCGCCAAAGGAAAGAGGCGGTGGCTGGCAGCGAACCAGAAGTGGAAAGGAACCGAGGAGAGGAGGACAGAAATTGTCAGTAGTCGGTATACTACGAGGGACGAAGAAGACCTTCCCCCTCCTCCGAACCTCACCCCATCTCCTTGGAGAAGAAGGCGGACATAAACGAGGGGTTGGATATGTGTTAGGCAGACAGGACGTGAGAATAGACAACTTTGGAAGAAAATCGAAGCAGGAAGCCAACACAGGGCAAGAAGGTGGATTGGGTTACCTGGGTAATTAGAATGATGATTAGGAGAAGCGCAGGTCTCGTTGCCCGATACTTTTCTTACCCCTACTGTTCACGCTCCATTGCTGGGATCACTTACGTTTTCAACGATCAACTTTCCTGTAACCCGTGCGTTGAAAAACCGATAATGAAACGTAGATGAGGAAGGGCTTGCAATTTTCCTTACACGCCTCATACCGATCACCGCCAAATCTAACGTAGGAGTTCATTTGACATGTTTCGTGCCGGAGCGATTTTTCGTTGCTTTCGGACTTATTTTTGGATTTTCGTTCAAGTATGTATTACGATTTTTATAATTGGTAAGAATCGATTCCATTTTAATTTCTCGTTTTGCAAGGAAAATTCTAAATAGCCTGAATGGAAAATTCAGCGTGGGACGTATACGTCCTACGTGGTACGGAACATAATAGAAATCTCAGCTGGAAGGTATAGAGTATAACTTCCACAATTATATGATAATGTACAACTAGAATGAGCGAATGGAACGTCTAATATATATATGTTGTATATATTTGTTTTACACTAAATTGATCCTGTAAATATGTCGTATTAATGTAAATATTAACAAAGGAACACATTAATTCTGAATGAATGTCGCTTTGTCGTAATCGAATGCTACTTCCACGTGATGCATTGTTACATAAGTAATATATTATTATTTTAATAAATAATTACAGGAGAGGTTTTACCTCAAGTAGATCGATTACCTTTTTTTTTGTAATACGTTATAAGTAAATGGATCGAAACTAAACGAGGCTCTGATTCAAGTGATCCCAACAGTGCACGGCAAAAATCAAAGTAAGAACAACCATTGCAACTGTGTTGGACCATGTGAGCGACATGAAATTGTGGAAGAGAAACAAAAAGTTGGTTATATTTCTCCGTGAGTGGTACAGAGAAGAACCAAAGTAGCGATACATATTGCTGCAGATAAGTTTCGACAAAAGATATTACGGCACCCTCGCGACGCATTTTTATGCGCCACAGCAAGGAACTCAATGTGATTGGTCGTTGAAATCTATTCCCCCGAGATCACTTGACCGGAAATGTGTAACTGTCATAAAAAGGCCGAAGCACGCAGTCTTGACCCGAGTATTTGGCATATTGTGCAATAAGTTCGATATTCGATACCTATTGCGTTCTTCTATATTCGTCATAGGACAATCAAATTATGGGAGTTGCTAGATATTGAATTCTAGATGTTTTTCCTTCTCCTGTCACCCACGTGACATCTATATATAATTATCAAAATTATTTGAATATTATCTTGATATGCCGAGGATCAATAATGCTGAACCCTTTGTGTATTGTGCTAATATACGAGATATATCGGTAAATTTCAAATATTTTTATCGTATATTTTCAGACAAATAGTAATTATTGAAGCATTAAAGGCGATAAGCTAATATCTTTTATTAATATTCAGTCCCGATAATGATAGAAATTATAATGCACTAAAGCAATATTTTCAAATCATTTACTATCACAATCAAAAATCTCGTGAAGATGAAAAATTTAAATTAATAAATCTGATCCATTTCACCAAATCCTGATTGAAATATTCGTAATGGCATTAATAATATTGGATGATAAATCGGCTTACTTCCGTTTTTCTTAATTACAGTGTTTGAATAATTACTTACTTAACATTTTGAATAACCTGTCTGACACTTACTTCGCACTCAAAACGGTAACCATTACGTATGAAACGTGACCTTTATCGATTTTATGGAGTTAATTATTTTGTGTCTTGAGTGGTCCAATTATAGTTTATCCTTTAAATGGTTCGATAAACGTCGATCGTTGAAACGCCAAAGCCAATTTACCCTTAGAAAAGTGCAAAAGTAATCCAAGCTCCAATCTATATAAAAATATACTTCGAGGGTTGTTATCCAGCTTGCAGACCAACACTTTTTTAGTTATGACCGTCGACTCGGCCGCGCTTAGCTCAGCTCCATTCACGTTAAGGCACATGTGAATATTTGATCGGTCCTTCAACCTTTGCCTCCTTTGCCCTTCCACAAGCTCCACCTCTCTTCGTCCCTCAGATCCAGCTGTGGTGAATTATTTAACGTCCCCAGGGACACTGGTTACCTACGTATATCTACGTGTCAGCGAGATTTTAGAAGCTTTGTTTATATTCTTGTCTTGCGTGCTACCAACGATAACATCGAGAAGCTTCTACTAACTAAAGTATTCATACCTGCATTTTATGGTTATAGTTCTGTGCGAAATAACTTATTGCGACGTGGGTTGTAACGTGGATAATCTGTAAAATCAATCTTTAAAATTGCGTAGAAAGTGTAGGTATACAGAAATTTAACAAATATGCAAAAGACGAATTGAAACACTTATACAGTTTGCTGGAGTACAACAATCGCTGTTAATATACACTGTACATCAGACTGTAGCGCGAATCTTGGATAAATTGTTCAAGTTGAATCTTTATTGTAGTTAAGTACTATCAATACTAAATATACTTTTAGTTTAATAATGATAGGTTTTCCAGCAATACCGAATTTCATATCGCACAATCATACATCATTTATCTGTAATATTCAAAATAAAATATTTAAGATGATTTTCTTTTATTGGAGCATCTAATACACAAGCTCAGCTGTGTGACTGATTATTACTCGTTATCTTTAATTGGCAAATTAAGTAAAAACAAAAACAGATCTGTGGTCGGACAGGATTAAGACAGCGGATGCATACTAAAAAAAAGACAATGTCATACAGAGCAGGAATCCGTGACAATCAACTATGCTTGGATCCTGAACATTACGAATTCTATTTAGATCAGAGAAAGGGGAAGCATTTACGGGAGCTCCACATCGCTAACCGACGGCAATATAAGAGTCAATACGTCGAACTGCAAACAGTCGTCTCTTCAGTAAATAGACATTGGTGGAGAAATGGTAAGCAAACAAGAAGGCCCTTTTATACACAATGTTAGAGCAAAATCAGTTAACTCATGCGCACCTCATAATATCGCCGCTTGGCAAATGCTTTTTCAACTGTACATGCAGGCATATAATACGCATAGACACTAAATACAGTCTTAAAGGTGGTAAAATGGTAAATTATGTCATTTTTTGTGCAAAAATAAATCGGAAATAAGAAATAGGTAAATTTCTTAAAGGATTGCATTTTTATAAAAATCAATTTTAAGTATCCCACAAATACTTGTACATTTAGGAATGTGATAAGTAAAATGGTCGAACCAATGGAATCAAAACGTCACGAGATTAGAATGCTTGCAAATAAAGCCTGAATAGAAATGACTTGCCTGTAAAAGAATAATTACGTAGGTATTTAAAATGAATATTTCCGAAAAGAAAATCCTTATGTCGAAAATGTTTGTCTACATCGATTTATACGTTTCCAGAAGGAATTGATTTTACAGCACTTGTGCTTGCTCCAGTATTGCAGTGCCCCATTGCGCTGCATATGTACGTTAACAAACTTTGGGAGGTTCTAACCTAACGCCTCTCGTGGGATATTCCCGAAACATCTAAAGTTACTTGCAGCGATGAAGTTACACGTTGATAATGTTTTTTTTAGATTTATTTTCAGCACCGACTGCTAAGGTCATTTGGCCTACGACCTACTGTTCAAGATGGATTCCGAAACCATCAGAGCTACAGTATACGTATCACGTAGAAAACCAAAGGTGATGGGCGAGATTCGAACCCAGGACTCCCGCATGCATGCCTGAGTTTCTATCCAATACACCATGTATCCCTCCATCCAACTCTACGTTGATAATTCTAAACACAAAAATTTTGATTCACTCTATATATAAGACTCCTCTTATCCAACGTGCAAGTTAAATATTGGAATTACGTATTTTGACTTAAAGGTACATATAAAGCAATGCTTCACTTAAAAACGAAATGCTACATGATGGCAGAAATAAAGTGCGAAGTAAAACTAACATCATATGCAACTTGCGTCTAATGTTCTGAAATACCGATTGTGTAAAAAATTAGACGTTTTGGTGTGCCCTCTATGATTTACAGCGGTGAATTTAGGAATTACACTGAGTCAAACTGCCAAATTATATTCGGAATCAATGAATTGTTCCACCGATCCCTCAAGTGGGGCAAGGAGAATATGGAATATAACCGTGGCGGCCTCAGGCGGCACTGATCGATTGATCTTAATTTATTGACCCTATGATCGACACACGCGCGATTTACGAATTGCGCGGAAATTTATAATTGTAGTCATTATAATACGCATTGACATATTTAACTTTATTGTTCGCAAAAACGTGCGAATATAATATTAAAGAATTTAATTCAGCTTATTGCGGATATGAGTAGATGGAATGAAATGGAAATGGAATAAGCTATGGAATTAGTCATCTCGTACAACGACTTTGTAACATAATTAACTTAAAGGATTATATGAAATAGTTGCATAACACATATGGTGGACCGATTATTGATCGTTTCATTTTAGAACTATAATGCACCTTTATCAAAGCTTTGAAGCAGTTCATGTCAGAACAATAATGTAGTTTAGATTGGAACAATTGGTCAATTGACAAGACTACCTGTGTAACTCAAGGGAAAGCAGTCACCCAACAAGGGAAAAAGGTCTCAGGTTTAAGTCCGTTTTTTTCACACATTTTTTTTATTACATTTTCTGAATTTAATTACCATATTTAAATTTTTACTTTGCTGGCATAAATTAATTTTAATTCATAATTTCAACCTCTAAATAATTATTCCACCCTTCAAGCAAAAAAAATGATTCCGTACAATCAAGTGGAGAATATGGTGCTCTGTTGGACCACGAGAAATCACAATTTTTAAACATCAAGCAAAGAGGCTATGTGTACATATATGTTACTATGATATGAATACATTGTAACAATAATGCTTACGCCATTGCCGTCTAAAACTGTTTATTCGTAGTGAAAATCGTTTAATTGCCGAACGACATCGCTAAAATGGATGACACTGTTTTTATTATATTTTTAATACATTTATGGTAGAGGAATATACAATATAAAGCAAAATAAATCCATGCTTATTTTATGAAATTTTGATCTTTTTTCTTGATTTCACACTTTTTATACTCTATACGTACCTATGCATACACGTTAAAGAAGAAAATTCTAAATATCACCACGCCTTAAAAAAATAAGTTCTCACAATCTCTATCAAACCTTCAGTCTACAATAAATAAATGATAAACGGTTATTAATTTCATTGCGTACCTAATTACCCTCGATATCTTCCTAGCAATGCGTTGCCCGTTGGAGTTCCCGCAAGAATGATTTTTTCTCACTAACAAAATGCCAACACTACGTACCAATAATTAATTGTAATTCCTACCGTTTCAATGGCGCTGATGTTTTATTCCCTTCTGTGTCGATAATATAGTACGTGACACGAAAATGGTAAGAGGGCCTAGTAGCCTTCGGATCGTTGAATAAAATAATGCATTGCATGTAACACCTATTCCATACGCTGTCTGTGTTTTGATTTATCCTATCTACCTGTATTGGATATTTGCGCGCGATTTACAAATTGAGCAGAAATTAATAGTTACAGCTGTTATAATAGACATTAACATGTTTAATTACACTTTTCACAGAGACGTGCAAATGTAACATTGTAGAATCTAATATTACTCATATTAGTATAAGGAAATGGGAAAGGAACGGCTTATTTTTTTAATGTAGAAAGATGTCTTTTAAGAAGGAACTTTTGAATCACAATGGTGACAAGTTGTGGTGTTCTTATTCGTTCAAATAAAATCATTCCAACATTATAATTCTTCCAATCAAGTAGCTTAAAGGGCGCTGTTAAATCCTCTACAATTAAAAATTTTTACAATATATTAACGATTTAATTATACGTCGGCCTCAATTCGCGCGTAAACTTGTATAACAAACCAAAGAAAAAAGTGAATAGAATTCATAGAAACTCACTTGGATTATAAGATTACTTAGATACACTCAGATGATAAGATAACTACTTAATCTACAATCATGACTTCGAATTCCAGGAGATGTAATCTATTTTAAACGATACTTGTAAATAATACGCATATGGACGTTACAGTGAAATCAAACCAGTTAAAATAAATCGTTCATCGTCTGCTCTATGATACATATACATAACACATAAAAAATCCGGAAATGTCATCCAAATTAGGGTTATCCCGGTGGAGCGCCCACGATAGCATTTGACTTTGCGAAGAAAAGCAATGATTCAGGAAAAGGCATACCATAGAAACGAGGCACGCGCAACTAAACGTCAAGATCCGTAATGCGAATTGTCATCGATCCGTTCAAAGCCCAACTCGGTTCATCATAGCTGGTTGACGAAGCGGCAAGCGACTTCGTTAGGCACAAGGCGTGCAATCGCGATGTCGAGTGGAGAGATATGATAAATTACAGTAGATAACCAGACTTAAGATACGTGGCTTGGAATTAACAGCGAGTTAACGTTCCGTGTGCATAGAGTGAAGAAACAATGGCGGAGGGGCCCGATGTGAATTTGTTTGACCTGCGAATGGTTCACGATCATTTCGACCGTGCTCTAGTACAGGACGACGATGTCAATCTCAAAGCATACTTGGACGCGTACAATGAGCTGTACAAGTAAGTTTTCCTATGATTCTCCATACAACGTATAACCTCTACCCTTAATGACATTAAGGAGACTTGTAATAATTAACAGAATAAAGAACGAGTAGAATTATATATTATTGATTGATCAAATCTGACAATAAATCACAGTTTTGGTTTATTTGATGGAGAATTAATTTAGTTTTAAGCATTGAAACCAAATTGTACGTTTGTTCATTTTCTTGCACTGCAGTATAATTGTATGTAAACTTATGCACAATTTTTATTAAAATGTGCATAAAATTTAAGTTTGAACTAACTTATGATGTATGCAGGTTTTTTCAGCTTATGGGTAGCGTGTTTAGCTTTGTGTCATCTGATCTGAAACAGAAGATTGAAGTTCTAACAGAGTTATTAGGCAAGGATGAGCAGAATTATGTTACGATCAAATCTATGATACATTATGAGAAGGAGAATAAGCTTCTTGAAAAGGCAGACTATGTGAATGGTGCGCGTACTTTACTACGACTTCACAGAGGTTTAGGTAATGTTTCATAGAATTTCTGCGCTTCCTTTGCTATAAGCATTTATGTAGATACTTGCAATATCTATTATATATTTCTAGATTTTATTAGAGAATTTTTACGAGAGCTAGGTGAACTCTCGGATTCTGACAAAACATCCAGTTGTTGCCAAGATGCATACAATAAAACATTAGCAAAACATCATCCATGGGTAATCAGGAAAGCAGCCATAGTGGCCATGTACACAATGCCTACAAAGGAACTATTGTTCAAAAAAGTAAGTCGTAACGCTGAACATATTATATTCATCAATGATAACATTTTTATTTTCATAGGTTTGTGGTAACAATGTTCAAAGGAACATAGACGTACTGCCAAAAATGTTGGAAGTAACCGCAGATGTATTCAACCGCACACATAACCTATTTGAAATGCATCAATTACACTCTTTACCATAAGGTAGTGGTATATAGAAAAATAGAAAATTTATGCCATACTTGCTTTCCCAAACTGGTTCACAAAGTACTATATGTAAACATTCCACTTCTATAAGATTTTGTGATACACAATTATATTAATCCTAACATAACGATTAAGCTCACCCAGTCTTGTGATACATCTTTACTTACAGTATAATTTCTTATATTTATAACTGAACTTGTACAAATGCTACATTTATTTAAGATCGCCAAAACTATATAATATCCTTTAGTAATTCACTCTCCGTTACGTTTACGTTATGGTACGTAAGCAACAGGAGATAATTGGATAAGTAATTTGAACTAACGATGTATATTTCTATTATAATAGTATTATACAAAGCTATCTAAAAACTTAACGATAAATTCCTCCTTTGACACCTCCAATATTTACAATCGTAAGAAAAAGAAACTACTGCACAAACAAGTTTCTCCAATACAAAGGAATGTCATCATACGTCTACTTCTCGAGAAGTCATGTCACATAGCATTATAGACCTAAATGTCCAAGATGGTTATAAAGCAACTGTTGTTGAATTCATATTCACCGTTGAAGGGAGGTCGCCATCCATCAACATTCCTGTGAATCATATTATTATGTCGGAATCAAAGGTGACTTTTGTGTTAGTATCGTGGAAAGTCTTACCGGCAGTACTTGCAGTAAGAAAGCAAACAGCACAGCCTCCAACAAAGGCCCGCATAACGCCACCTGTGATCTCTTTCCTTTTCTCCGGTGCTAACGAAGTCAAGGTACCGATCATGATTCCAATCGATCCAGGATTTGAGAATCCGCAAATGGCGAATGTAGCGATCGCCTCAGTTCTTCCGTATATTCTGCCCTGTCTCTTGAATTCCCCAAGTTTTTGGTAGGCAATGAACTCGTTCACAACAGTCTTTAGACCTATGAGAGTGCCGACATCCTCGCAATCTTTCCAAGGGACCCCCATCAGCCAACTCAGAGGCATGAAGAGTTTTGACAGGATCAGCTGCAAAAAAGAGCTTTAATAAAACGTTGATGATATTAAATGAGCCTCGCCCAACAATGGTACTATGTAATACGCAACATGTATCCTTTGCTCTTTGCCAACATGTTGCCCCCTTGAATAATTAAATCAGATAATGTAAGGAGATTGGTCATTAAAAAATCGTGTAGTGATTTCTGACATTAAAATTTTTATGCGATGTTTATAGCTTAATTAATAAATCGATTTTATTACGTTATGTCAAGAAAGATTCTGAGAGGATGCCTAACAAATACTGACCAATCACTGTTATTTATAAGTATTTCTGATTTAACAAAAATTTCCATGTTTATCACTGTCACCATTTTATAAATATGTACTTGTAAATAAAAGCACTTATTCGACGTACAAAGTTGGTCATTAAGAACGGCGTCCTTTAAGAATACCCTCCGACAGCAATATCAGTCATCATATATTTTTCTCTGTGACTTTTCTCCATATAGTTAAGTTAAATATTGTTATTAGAAATTGATCTTAAAGGCCTGAGTCATCGGTAACCAAGGTCCATACTCGAAGTGTTAACCCATTATTATCAAAGCCAAGTGTAAACCAAAAAAATTCACTAATTAATTTCATTTAATTCGTACAGTAAGCTAATTACAGAAAAAATATTTTTATTGAATCTATAACTTTTATAGCAATCAGTACTACATTTAGATACAACAATCGAAACTAAAAGTTCTATTGCTTAGGTACAAATAAATAAAAAACAAGCGTCCCAAAAAAGAGACAATGGTAAATAAAGGGTTAAGTAGAGGTGATATTTGCCTGTCAATACGTACCTCAAACGTCAGATCAGTGTAACCGACCAGACCGCCAAACCAACCGAGAAGTCCATTTATGAGAGCGATGAAAGACACAAATGCAACAATGTTAGCTATTATGCCAAGAACCAATGGTATCGCTGCCAGTGCACCCTTCGTCGCAGCGTCCAGGACACCAGAGTCAGTTCTGCACAGGTTTTGTGTGATCGGTTTCTTTGTCTTTCAGTCAGTGTTATTATACTTTGAAGATACTTTCGTCTTTCTGTATAATCGGCCCAAGTGTTACAAATCTTTTCGAATCATAACTTTTTACTATATATCAGGATTATATTAATCTTTTTATTTTGTGCAATGTTGTAGTACCATACTAATGTATTATGATACAAGAAATTAAGATAAGGATAAATCGTATTTGATTTTTTACCAATATTATATTCTTTAACGTTTATCTGCATTTTTAGGCAATATCTCATCCAAATGTCGCTTTATAACGTGATTTTTTTTAACACGTTCAACGCGGAGGTGACTTTGCTATGCTTTCTATTCAGGTGGCACATTGCGATAGCTCCGCGAGGTGTTTCGTTATAATAAAATATATATTATAAGTTATATTATAAGTTGCAAGTATACTTGTAATATATTATATATATATATCTATCGAAACTGAATCGCATTTTTGAAAATGGCAGAACATAACTGGCGATAATAGTTAACGGAGATAAAAAAAAAACCTCTGGCAAATGGTGTCAATATATCAATTAACGTTATAACGCATTCTACAGATATTCCCGCAGGAAAGCCAGAAAAAATATCTACAATAAATTTCTATATTATTTTTTTTCTACCCATAATTGTCTAGGTGGCTTTTCTCCTAAATAAAAGTCCCTAAATCAATATACAATATACATATATATATATTTAGTAAAATAATGTTAGGGAAAATATGCTTTATTAAAAAGCGGTTAAAGTTGTTGACATATGAACGAGAGTCTGGGTTTGGAATGAAACCGGGTGTCGCACTTCTCCTTGAGACTTGTTTAAAACTCGCAACTCTAAACCAAAGATTAAGAACTAAACTTATGCCTACGCACGCTGTCTTATATATTATAATCGTCTCCGTGCTCCTTGGGGATTCTGTCCTTAGGGAATTCTCCCTTATTTTCTGCGCGACGAATGGATCGTTCTTATTTCAGGTAAACGCCGCGGATCAAAAACCTTGCATACTATATATACGGTATGCGAGGTTGATCTATATATGTACATTAATAATAAACAATATATATATATTTATTTATTTATTTATTATTTATTATGCACATAAAGTCATAACAGAAAAACTAGCCAACGAAGCGTTATTTTTTACGGTCATAACGAGTTAGGTGATATCCCGCTTACCATTTAATCTAATTCCACGATCAATCACTATAAATGTATAATACAAAAGGACCTCAACATCCCAGGCCACAAGTTAAATAAACACACGGATAAACCAAGAAGGTTGTGCAATGGATAGAAATTCGGAATTTCAAGGGAAAAAATACGTTTGTATCCTAATCTATAAAATTAGAAAAAATACGATTGTATCCTAATCACTTCTAAACAATTCTTTACGTATTATTTTTTTACAATTCAGCACGTAAATTAAAAAGAAAGTCTTTCTCACCAATTATAAAAACCGTAAAACACACGTCAGAAGCAATTGGGATAGCAAAAGAGACCCGGCATGGCACGAACAAAAATCAAAAATAAATCCGAAAGTAACTAAAAATCAGACCGACACAGAACCTGTTAACCGAATAAAACACAGATTTAAGTCCAAATTAACTCCTGCACGAGACTTCTGTCAATACTCCATTCAGCACCACAAAGATTAAAACAGTATATCCTACATCAAGTTGTCTATCGACACCAATAAGCATCGTAAAAAAAACACACAACAAAAAAAAATAGACAAACAAACTTTATATTCGATCCCCCGAGCTTCCTGACTCCTTGCTCCTCGTATTTCAGACCTGAAAATCAATTCTCGTTGGCGTCGCCCGCGGCCAAACAGCGTGGAATAACAGAGATATGAATACCCTCCCAATGGGGAAAACGTTATCAATAGATATCGATGAACGGACGACAAAGTTGCCACCGGACGGTAATAAAATGTACGGCCTGGGTTTTTGCGTGATCAGAATTTGTCCACCCTCCCCCCCCCCCTCCCCCTCCACCCCTCGCGAAATGTGGACAATGCTAAAATTGTTGCAGCGGGCCGCGTACGCGGAAATCGAAAAATACAGCCCCGTCGGGGGGTATGCATCACGAATTGCCGCGGAATTGCCGGCTTAACGATCGTAATCGATTGACAATGCACGGGAATGAGAGTTTTTATATTGCTTTCATTTTCTATTCGCTTCGTGCCGGGGGAAATCGACCGCGGTTATTGGCCCGATAGGATTTTTGGTGGGAAATGGAAACAAACTTGGGCCCCGTGTTTGCTTAAAACGATAGTCGAACCCCTGCGTTTCATATTTGCGCGGAAATAAATCCGGCGGTCCTGTCGAGCGATGAAAAGTTTCAGATGTA
Source organism: Ampulex compressa (assembly GCA_038496175.1). Lineage (NCBI taxonomy): Eukaryota > Metazoa > Arthropoda > Insecta > Hymenoptera > Ampulicidae > Ampulex > Ampulex compressa. Next base: position 119,393 of record JBCFXI010000677.1, read on the forward strand.
CGGGAGAGAAGGAACGGATTGGGTCTTTGCGACGTTTCGGCTCTTGTGCGAGCCCACTTTGGGTGTATTTAAAAGCTAAATTGTACAAACAAGGATGTGAAATAATTATAAGGAAGTGTATGATTCGAGAGGTGTGTTTTGAACAATTTAGTAAATGTCTAGAAATAAATTTGTAAGGACTGAGCTAAGTGACTAGAAAAGTAGGCACAAAGGTATATCGAGCTTATTATCGTAAGATATAAATATATAACTGTTATAATGGAAAGATCGTTGATAATCACCTGATGTGATTTATAGGTATGGGTTAAATGTGTGAGTGGTAAATGGAAAATGTGCAGAAATAATGACTTGAGGAATTTTAAATTATCGGCACTCATCTTGATGTTGGGATTGAAAATGATGTTGGTGGAAGAAATATAATATATCATAGTTAAAATAAGTAATGATGCGCCAACCCCTGGAATGTCTTAAAAACTAAATCCTACAGAAAAATATATCGTATTATGTTCTCAAACTCGTTCCAATGTCAATTTGTTTTTTTTTCAAATAGAAACATATATCTTTCATTACACATTCGTGATCTACCTGAAACAACTCACTTTCATTTTAAACAATTTTTCTCTTACAATCAGTCGCTATTTTTTACAATACTGAATTTTCGAAAAAAAAAATACGCAATGTCCTGCAAGCGGAGAAAATCACTTTATTACTGACAAATGAGACTTTTCTCACTTTGATACTCCCACTTTCCATGAACCGCGAAACTGCATAGCGGTGGTGGAGAACTGCGTATAGTAGACCAAGGGTGTCGTGTTATTTCATATTTGTACTTTCTATTTCGCGAATCGGTACGTATTGATCGCCACCTTCAAGCGGAAAAGACGTTACCTGTCTGCGTCTTTGCCGAGGGTAGAAACTGCGGAACTTCGTGGTTTTATCTTCGGAGCGAAACCACGCTGGCCGGCTTTACCTCGAGTAAAACTTGCCAAGTCTTATTGCTACATCTTTAAGGAGGGCAACTCCGTCTACCGATATTAGGAATAATGTTTGCATATGTCGTTGACTTTACTTATCAGCTGACTGTACATTGTTTAACGTGAGTGTGACTATCCTCTTCTTAATAAATGATTATACTATTTTACAAAGAAAGCTCGTCTCCCAGAATGTATTTTAATTTATTAGCAAATCCAAATTCGTATCTCGCGCCTAATTTAAATTAGTATTCAGGGATTTATCTCGAGTAAATCGCTAATTAAGCTGTCGATAATTTTACCTAATCTCTTATTCGTCCAATAGATTCATCGTCTGATATTCGAATTTGTTATTATTCGAATTAAATAGAAATTGCTAAATCCCTGTTATATCGACTTTATCTTTACAATGAATACTGTAGTGTTATAAATACTTGTTTCTATCCAGTTCTGTTGACCAACTTAAACAAAGTTTTTGATAGAAATAAACCGTGTCTTTTAAATATTCAGTAGCGTACTAGCCATGATAATTGTTAAAATGAAAATGGATATGTCGTGTGTACGATTGGAGAATTACGAAAACATTCCTATTTCCAATGCTATCGTACGAGTTTCAGCATTTTATCTTGCTTCGCGCCTGTACACTTGAAACACCTGTTTTAGCGATACTCTAAGGCTCCAATATAAAAAGCGCTTTGCAGGTAAAACATTCCAGCACCTGAATTAGAAGCCTGTAATCGGAATGTTCTGCATTCTGGGTTTACCTGCAAGAACGCGTTTTATTTTCCACGCTTTTCCGCGGAGAGAAACGTGCTTACGTCCCCACTTTGCTCGTTCTACCGCAAGCACGGCGTTTGCGGTGCATTAAGGCTGCCCACAAAAAAATCGCCGATAATCCACTCACGGTAAATAATTTTGCCGAGCATGCAAAAACGAACGAGTATCCTTTGCCGCATGAATTCCACATTGTCGCGTAAAACATTCCACGTGAAAGCCGCTAAGAAAACTGCACGGAATATCCTCTATTTAATATTCAATATGATAAATAAGTATATATA